>ML341106.1:0-166770 GCA_005239505.1 Nicotiana paniculata | reverse complement strand
TGCGAGGTAAATGATACCTTTTCTTCATGGTGACCTTGTTCAACTGCCGATAATAAACAGACATACGCATAGAACCATCCTTTTTCTTCACAACCAATACTGGAGCACCCCAAGGCAATACACTGGGTCTGATGAAACCCTTAGCAAGCAACTCCTGTAACTGCTCCTTCAACTCCTTCAACTCAGGAGGAGCCGTACGGTAAGGAGGGATAGAAACGGGTTGAGTGACCGGCAATAAATCAATGCCGAAATCAATATCTCTATCGGGCGGCATACCCGGAAGATCAACTGGGAATACATCAGGAAAGTCCCTCACTACTTGAACTGACTCAACTGGAGGAGTATCAAGACCGACATCTCTTACATAGGCCAAGTACGCATCACACCCCTTCTCAACCATCCGCTGAGCCTTAAGGAATGAAATGACCCTACGGGGAGTATACTCTAAGGTACCTCTCCACTCAAATCTCGCCAAGCCTGGCATAGCCAGCGTCACGATCTTAGCGTGACAATCAAGAATAGCGTAATGGGGCGACAACCAGTCCATGCCCAAGATAACATCAAAATCTACCATGTTGAGTGATAATAAATCAGCCCTGGTCTAAAAACCACTAAGAGAAATCGAACACGACTGATATACGCGGTCCACAACTAGAGAGTCTCCCACAAAAGTGGATACATAGACAGGGGAACTCAAAGAATCCCGAGATATCCCCAAACGTGGAGAAAAATAAGAGGACACATATGAATACGTAGAGCCTGGATCAAATAATACTGATGCATCCCTATGGAAGACAGGGATAATACCTGTGATGATCGAGTCTAAAGAAACAGCCTCCAAATGGGCTGGAAGGGCATAGTATCTGGCCTGGCCTCCCCCTCTAGGTCGACCTCTACCTCCCAGACCCCCACCTCAAGCTGGCTGAGGAGGTGGAGTGGCAGCTGGGGCTGGAAGAATAGCCGGAGGACCCGGCAGAACACATGGAGGCTGATAAGACTGTGAAGGCGCACCCCTCCTGGCCCTGGGGAAATATCTAATCAAGTGAGGAGTGTCACCACACTCAAAACAACCATTGGGAGGACGCTGCGGCTGAGATTGAATAGGAGCTGGCCTGCTGGGCTGGTCGGAAATAGCACCTCGAACTGGAGGCATGCTGGATACTGGCGATGCATAATAGAACTTCTGGGGCCTAGGAGGAGCTGAATGAACAGGGTGACCCAAAAAGCCCCTACCATGACGCGCTGCTAGTGCACGAGCTCCTGAAAAATTGCCAGTCTCTCGAGACCTCTTGGCCTCCCTCTCCTCTCTATCCCGGGCGAACATGCCCTCTTCTCTCTTGGCAATACTCACTACCTATTGGTGAGTGATATCCATCTCCAACTCTCTGGCCAAACTGGTTCGAATACTAGGATGGAGTCCCTCGATGACGTGGTGAACCCGCTCTCTCACTATGGAAACCAAGGTTGGGACATGCCGAGCTAACTCACTGAAACGGACTGCATACTCCGACACAGTCATAGTACCCTGGCGCAACTGCTCAAACTCCGTGCGCCAAGTTTCCCTGAGGCTCTGAGGGACATACTCTCACAAAAACATCTCTGAAAACTGAGTCCAGGTGAGTGAGGCTGCCTCGTCTGGACTACTCACCTCATAGGCCCGCCCCCGCTGATATGCCGCTCCCCTCAGTTGGAAAGCGGTGAAAGAAACCCCACTCTCCACTGTGCCCATAGTGTGGAGAATATGCTGACACTCCTCAAGGAATCCCAGAGCGTTATCTGAATCTAGTCCGCTGAAAGTAGGTGGGTGGTACTTATTGTACCTCTCGAGTCTGAGTTGCTCGGCTTCAGAAGTCGTTGCCCTAGCATCATGCTGAATTGGAGCCGCTGGGGGCATAGGAATATACTTCGGGGCCTGATCAACCTGGCCCCTCTGATTAGGAGTGGGCTGCGGGAGTCTGTGCCCCTCCCCCAGCCTGAGTTGTAGTGGGGGCTATCGGAAATAGTCTAGCCTGTGCTAGAGTACTGAACATGCTCATGAACCGAGCGAAAGTCTCCTGCAAGGCTGGAGTAGCAATAAGGACCTCCTATGCCGGCTCTCCAACTAGGGCTGCCATAGGCTCATCTGCCGCTGCTCGGGCTGCACCGTGCGGTCGTCCTCTGAAGGTATCGTGACGGCACCTAGTCTCTATGACTAGTTAAGCTTAATTGCGGAAACACATATTAAATAAAATCAATAAAGATAAAGACGAAATAAGTAAGTCTACAATGAAACATAGCCACTTGGCGCATACAAAGTACAACTTTTCCCAAAACCCAGAAGATCACTTTAGTCACAAGCTCTGTTTCAAAATACCTCTATACAACGAGAGGGAATTTACATAAAAAAAAAAAGGAAATCAATCTAAATCTGGAGTGGAAGGTGACGCGAAGGACTCTGCAAATGCGGCAAAATTACCTTTCGATCTCCTAACAGCTGCTGCTCGGACCCCTAGCCACGAAAATGAACGCTGGTACCTGGATCTGCACACAAAAAATATGTGCAGGAAAGGGAATGAGTACACCACAAATTGGTACCCAGTAAGTGTCAAGCCTAACCCCAGTCGAGTAGTGACGAGGTCAGGTTAAGGCTCTACTGGATTTCTATAGTAAAACAGTATAAAAATGTGAACAGAGAGATGTAATAAGCTGAGGCAAATCATAGCAATAATGAGCAAAAGGAAATAATAACAGGGAGCCCTCGGGTCAGCACAACATATATCATAGTAATAAGTATGCAATGCAGTACAGGGGGAAAGCTCCCGGAATCTCGTCCGTAGTCCCAATTTAAATATGCAATGCAGTACAGGGGGAAAGCTCCCGAAATCTTGTTCGTAGTCCCAATTTAAATATTCAATGCAGTACAAATACAGGATACAATTTTTATTTAAAACAGTTCAGGAAAAATCGCATTCAAAAATATGGATAAAACTACCTAAACATGGTACATATAATAATAGCTAGGGAAATTCAAGTAGAACAGGTAGGCATGCTATTTTCTAATCTAAACTACATAGTCGATACAGGAATCAGTGAAATAGGAGTGAAATGGTTTAAGTCATAGAGGAAAAATGAAATTTTTGCAACAATGGCATGTGTACGTACTCGTCACCTCACGCACACGGCGCCCAATCAACATAAATAGTATTAAAAATAGCCTAGAGGAAGTCCCCAACACAGAGTTAGGTAAGCCACTTACCTCGATTGCGCTACTCAACTCGAAACCACGCTCTTGCCACAAGTATCCGACTCCAAATGACCCAATTCTATTCAATTCGATTGCATAATGTAAATATCACTCTAAGGAATCAAAATAGCTAATAAGTTCGAGGCTAATACGCGAATTTAGGAGAATCGCCCAAAAAGTCCCCCGTCTCGGAATCGAGTGAAAGTTACAAATTTAGACACACATTCACTCATGAACTCACTCAAACAAGAATCATTGAAAATCGATGACAAAATCCTATTAAATTCTTGAATGTTCTAATTAGGGAAACTTTTTCCCATTTGCATGATCTTTCACCTAAATCCCTTAATTGCATGTGTCACGCCATCAATTCACATATACTCAGTAGCATGGAAGAAATGGTCATAGATTAATGATATACAAAGGGAAAAGGGTTAGGAATCATTACCTATGAAGCTTATCCTCAAAACTCACTCCAAATCGCCCACACCCGAGCTCCAATTTATTTTTTTGAAGTTATGAAATTCAAGCCCTCGAATCTGATATAACTTCCCAGCGATTTCCGCACATGCGCCCCTTGGACCGCACCTACGAAAATTCCATCGCAGGTGCAAAAACCCACTAAAAGGCCTGGGGCCGCACCTGCAGTCAATTGGCCGCATCTACCGATCCACACCTGCGAAAAACCAACCGCACCTGTGATGACTGGGTGGCTTGGCCAAGCCCGCACCAGCGAGCCCCTCGTCCGCACCTGCATGTCCACACCTGCGGAAAAGCATCGCAGGTGCGAGACACCAGAACAAGAAATTGTTCAGTTGTTCTTCCAAGTTCTAAATTCACCCGTTGAGCATCCGAAACATCCCCGAGGCCCCTGGAACCTCAACCAAACTCACCAACCAGTCCTAATACCTTATCCAAACTTATTCGACCCTCCAAAACACACCACATAACACCAAATTCACCAATTATACATGGATTCAAGCCTAAGGACTTATGAAATTTCAAAAATCTACAACTGATGCCGGAACACATCAAAACTAGTCCGAATGACCTAAAATTTTACACACATGTCACAAATGATACAACAGACCTACAGAAACTCTCGAAATTCTATTCCGATCCCGATATCAAAATTCCACCTATTGGCCGAAATTCTAACTTTTGCAAAATCAAGCCTAAATCTACTACAGACCTCGAAAGCATATTCCAGACACGATCCTAACTCCTAAATCACCCAACGGAGCTAACGGAGTCGACGGAATCCCATTCCGACCCGTCTTTCCACAGTTCCAATTATGGTTTGATTGCTAAGGCTTAAATTCACACAGAAGGACTATGTGTCCAAAAGCTCTCCGAATTTCACCACTCAATGGTCCGACAAGTCCCAAAAGAAGAAATAGACATGGGAAAAACAGTTATTAGGGGATCGGGGTGCTAACTCTTAAAACGACCTACCGGGTCATTACAATATTTTGGGTTTTAGAAAGTGTTACTCTGTTTTGGGCTGAATGCTGTATTTGGGCCTCGTGCCAAGTTGTTTGGACCCTTAGGGGATTTAACTGTTATTTCCTCATTGTTTTGATTTCAAATTTGTACTCAGTCATACTATGTTAAACTGATTTCAAAACCCAGTCTCATTTACACTATTTGATGCATAAAATGATATTTTGGGTCGAGCACCTCGTTTTACTGATAGCCCGAGTGTCTTGAGAGGTTCCTGACTAAGTGAGGCCGAGAGCCTGTGTTGTGAGGATATTATGGGATCGGGTTGCGCGCCACAGCATGTTGTTACTGATTCATGATTATGTGAGGCCGAGGGCTTGATTGATTTATTCCACGAGGTGGCTTGATGTTGTTATTGATCTATGATTATGTGAGGCCGAGGACCTGATTGATTATGCCACGAGATGGATTGTTATAGTGCTTGGTCTAGGAGCCCCTCCGGAGTATATACACCCCCAGTGAGCGCGGGTACCCTGAGTGAGTGATGTGATGTTGCCCGAGAGGCTGTTCTTGATTCATGTTGTTACCCGTGGGGCTGATTACGTGTGATTGTGAGGCTGCCCGAGGGGCTGGTACTAAGTGAAGTTATGCCTGAGGGGTAGTTTATGATACATGTTTTGCCCGAGGGGCCATTTATGATTTTCATCACTTTTACTGTAAACATCATTGAAACACTTTAGAAACTGTTGGAAACATATCTTCAAATTATTTTTACTGAAAATCCGATTTTTAAGCGAGATGATTTGACTTATACACTGTTTTGAAGGCAAGTTGTACTTACTGTGATTTCATGACATGGATTTATGTGTTTCTTACTGCTCAGTGCTTATTTACGTTTATTACTTACTGAGTTGGAGTACTCACATTACTCCCTGCACCTTGTATGCAGATCCAGGGATTTCTGGACGTGATTGCGAGCATTGATTCTTTCATTCGTTGCGGACATTCAGAGTCAGCAAGGTAGCTGCAGGGTGATCGCAGCCTTGCTCCTCTCCCTCCTATCTTCCTTAGACTATATTAGTGTTTTCCAGACTGTAATAGTCTTAGTTGTTTTTGGATGATCCTTGGTAGACGCTCGTGCTTTGTGACACCCCGATGTTGGGCTTTGTTTGTTTCTTTTTCCGCACTTGTCATTTAAACTGATGTTATGAAGTTTTTATTAATTAATGGTTTAAAAACACCTTTATTATTAAGTGTCGAAATATTCTGAAAATGTGTTGGCTAGACTAGTTCCATGATAGGCGCCATCACGACCGGGTGGTTATTCATGGACTAATATCGTACAAGGTACCACATGACCATGATAGTAAGGTACATAAAATATGTTAAAAGTGAGTAGTATTTTAAGTAATTTGAGATAATTCCTAATTATGTGGATAATTGGGTATTTAAATCTTTTTTGGTGGGAGATTAGCTAATTAATTATAATCTTTGGATAAGTTTAGTAAGCCTGCCAACGTGGCAGCAGTTGAGATCTTGATCAAAGCCAAAATTGTGACTCTTAATTCACGTAAAAGGTGGCACATTTAGAAGATTTTTTGCACACTGATCTAATTAATTGAAGTCGAATTCAGCAAGGAAAGTAACAAAAGAAAGGAAGTTGAGTTTGGTTCGAATTGGTTCACTCAGGTAGAGTTGAACTGGAATTGGAAGACAAGCTCAACGACTGACTCTATAAATACTTGATGTATTTCTGCTGGAATTCAAGACGCACAAAGCTGAAGTGAACCAAAATATGAAAGCAAATTTCCCAGAGTCATTTTTGCTAGCAGAATCATTGTGCGATACAAAGGCTACAATTCAACTAGAAGAACCAGTTCCATCTGATTATTTATTGAGTCTAGTTGATTGTAGTAGGAGTTTTTAATATTGTATCTTTCAGCTTTCATAGAAGCAATTGTAATAGGTACGTATTGATCAAGTTAGAGTTAACTTGAGGTGTGTAGAAATTAGCTAGGGGCTAGTTACTACAAAGGGTTAGAGTTAATCCTTAGCATTCCAAAAGAGTTTATTGTGTAAGTCCATTTGGCTCAGAGTTTTTAGTGAAGAGTTGAGCAAATCCTATTGAGGAGCACGTCGTGGTTTTTTTTCACCTTTTGAGCCAGATGCTTTCCACGTAAAAATCTCTGTGTTTTTACTTTACTGCTTTTTATTATTCCGCAACAGTAGTAGTTGGAACATGAAGAAGAACCAGGTTCTTCTACTGAGACAACACTCAAAAATTGGGTACCACACAAAGTAACTTATCTTCTTGTATGGTATTGAAGTCTAAAACATCAATTGGTATCAGAGCTGGTTATCCTTGAAAGGCTAACACCTTGGAGAAGATNACCATGATGAAGACTGCTGAAGGTATAGATGTACCAAAGACAAGAGCTGATTGCACTGCTGAGGATCTAAAGAAATGAGAGAAGAATGCAAAGGCCAAAAAGTGGCTAGTATGTGGACTAGGTCCAGACGAGTACATCAGAATCCAAGTTGCACCACTGCAAGGAGATTTGGGACACCTTGCAAGTAGCCCATGATGGAACACCTCAGGTAAAAAGGTCAAGAGGTACTCTACTATACTCTCAGTATGAAAACTTCACTATGAAATAAGGAGAGACTATTCAAGGTACACAAGGTTCACAACCTTGATTAATGAGAAGTCTCTTGGAAGAATCATTCTTAAGAGGACAGGGTTGAGAAGATCCTAACAAGGGTGTTGCTTATTTCTTGGGAAAGAAAAATCACTGCTATCCAGGAATCTAAAAATATGGCAACCCTCAGATTGGATGAGCTAATTGGAAACCTCATTGCCTATGAATTGAGAAGGCAGACAATGAAGATGGATGGTCCAAATAAGGAGAGGAGTCTAGCCCTAAAAATCACTGAGGGAGCAGATCTAGAAGATGAGATGGCCATGATTACCAAAGAATTCAGAAACTTTCTCATGAGGAAGAAAGGCGTCTTTAGAGGAGGAAACTACAACAAAGCAAAGGCTCCAGAAAGACCAACCAGCGAGGGATGCTATAAATGTGGTAAGACTGACCATCTCATTAAAAACTGTCCTCAGTGGGAAGTAGAGTGGAAAAAGGAAATATATGAGAGAAGGAACAGGAGGAAGGAACAGGTTCAACCCAAGACAACCACAACAAAGGCTATGGTTGCTGCTTGGGGGGAAAGTTCAGATGAAGAATCAGAAGATGGGGAGACTGAAGATCAGGCGCTCATGGCAATTGGAGAATCTGACAAGGAATCACATGAAGAACAAGAGGTAAGTATTTGTCATCTTAAAAATAAAGTAAAGTTCCTATCTAAGGAAAAACTCTCTGAGTTGCTACTTGATTTCATAGATGATTCTGAGGAAACAACCAAAGAGAAGGATCAACTATCTAAAGAATGTGCAATGCTAAAAGCAAAATGCATAAACCTGGAAATCAGAGTCAGTAAATCTGAAAGGAAAAGCACTGACTTGTTGAACCAGGTTCATCCTCTTGAAACTGAGATTCTAGAACTAAAATCTGTAAACTTAAAGCTAAATCTAGGATCAAGTAAAAAGGTTGTTGATCATTCTCATATCATGTTAGAAGAAAACATAGGAAAATTAAAAGATAAGATGTATGCCAAGGACGTACAAATAAAAACTCTTAATGAACAACTTGGCAAAGTCAAACATGAATTAGATCGAACCTGTAAATGGAATAAGTTCTCTGACTCCCTGATATGGCTTCAGGAGAATCATAGTAACAACAGGAGAGGGATTCAATTTCCCAAGTGGGATCCCAAAAACAACTATCTCACTCTTCCTGAGAATAAAATATGCACCCATTGTGGTAATACTGGACACTACAAATATGAGTGTACTGCAAAAGAGCTGGCCAGTCAAAAAAAATGAGAGGTTTGTAAAAGAAAAAAACTGGCTGCCAAATTGGGCCAAGAAAAATTTAATTCATCCATTCTCTAATAGAAAAGGACTCAAACTAGTTTGGGTTCTTAAGACTAACCTTTGATTCCTTTTGTAGGTTCAAGTTAGAGGAGGCATCCAGATTTGGCACTTGGATAGTGGCTGCTCAAAGCATATGACTGGGAACATGGAACAGTTCCTTTCACTTGAAAGTCTCAAAGGAGGAAGTGTCTACTTACGAAACAGGAAGAAATGTGAAATCATTGGAGTTGGTAAGGTAGTAAGGATGATACACGATCTATTGAACATGTGTATCTAATAGATGGCTTGAAATACAGTCTGATAAGTGATCACAACTATGTGACATAGGTAACCTGATTGCTTTTACTTCCACAAAATATTTTGTGATTAACCTGCTTACTGACAAGATTGTTTTGCAGGGAAAAAGAATGAATAACATTTATGTCATAGATTTTTCCACATTGTCTGAAAATGAACTCACTTGTCTAAGTGTGTTGGATAGTGATCCCCTCCTATGGCACAAAGGACTTGGTCATGCAAGTCTAACTGGGCTTAACAAACTAGTCTCTAAGGACTTAGTGGTAGGACCTCCTAACATTAAGTTCAAGGAAGACAAAGTTTGTGAGGCATGTGCCAGGGGGAAGCATGTAAGGTCCTCTTTCAAAAGTAAGAAAATGGCCAGTACCACCAGGACGTTGGAACTGGTTCATATGGATCTATGTGGTCCTATGAGAACTTTAAGTAGAGGTGGTAAGAGATATGTGATGGTGCTAGTTGATGATTTTTCAAGGTTCACTTGGACCTTATTGATGGCATCTAAGGATGAAGCATTTGATATGTTCACCTCATTTGTCAAGAAAACTCAAAATCAATTGGGACATCAACTAGCATCAATAAGATCTGACCATGGTACTGAATTTGAGAATATTAAGTTTGCTGAGTTATGTGATGAACATGGTGTTAATCATAACTTTTCTGCACCTAGAACCTCACAGCAAAATGGGGTTGTTGAAAGGAAACACAGAAGTCTTGAAGACATGGCAAGAACCATGCTCCTATCTAGCAAACTACCTTACAACTTTTGGGCTGAAGTAATAAATATTGCTTGTTACATAATAAATAGATGCATGACTAGACCTCTAGTAGAGAAAACTCCCTATGAATTTCTTAAAGGGGGAAAGCCCAACATATCCCACTTTAGGGCTTTTGGATGCAAGTGTTTTGTACACAATAATGGCAAAGATTCTCTAGGAAAATTTGACCCCAGAAGTGATGAGGGAGTATTCTTGGGATATTCATCACATAGTAAAGCTTATAAAGTGTATAATAAAAGACTATGTATGTAGAAGAAAGTATACATGTTGTCTTTGATGAAAAACTAACATTCTTGCTGAGATACAGGATCCTGAAGATGAGGAGCTTGGACTGGTAAGAAGCACTGATCACACTGAAGAAAGCATGAAAAGTGGAACAGGTGATGGACCAAGTTCAACTACCCTAAGCATCATGACAGGGGGAACTCAACATATGCAACCTGGCCCTGATCCTTCTCTACAGCAACAAGACATTATGGAATCATCTAGGAATGAACAACTGGTACTTAAGCCACACATATATCAGAGGTCTCACCCTCTTGAGAACATCATAACAAATTTGGCATCAAGAATCAAGACAAGATCATCCTTGAAAAATATTTGTGCATTTGATGCCTTTCTATCCATGATCGAACAAAAGAACATTGGGGAAGCCCTACAAGATGCTGATTGGGTAAATGCCATGAAAGAAGAGCTGAATCAGTTTGAAAGAAGTCGAGTATGGCACTTGGTACCCAGGCCATTGGATAGATCTGTAATTGCACCAAGTGGGTCTTCAGGAACAAGCTCGATGAGGATGGAACTGTTACAAGGACTAAGGCAAGATTAGTTGTTCAAGGATATAGTCAAGAAAAAGTAATTGACTATGATGAGACCTTTTCCCGTGTGGCAAGACTGGAGGTAATCAGACTTCTTATAGCATTTGCTGCACACATGGAATTCACTCTTCATCAGATGGATGTTAACAGTGCCTTTCTAAATGGCTATCTGAAGGAAGATGTATTTGTCAAGCAGCCTCCAGGCTTTGAAAGCAAGGAGTCACCTGACCACGTATACAAACTCGACAAGGCTCTATATGGTCTCAAACAGGCACCAAGAGCATGGTACGAAAGATTATAAAAATTCATGCTAGAACATGGGTACAAACGAGGCAAAATTGATAGTACCTTGTTCTTAAGGGAAAAAGGTAAGGATCTTCTGGTTGTGCAAATATATGTGGATGATATCATATTTGGAGCGACTTCTTAGATATTGAGCAAGGAATTTGATATGCTAATGGGAAGTGAGTTTGAGATGAGTATGATGGGTGAGCTAAACTTTTTCTTAGGCTTGCAAATTAAGCAAAACCCAAATGGAACAATGATCCACCAAAAAAAGTATGTGAAAGATTTTCTCAAGAAGTTTAAAATGGAAAACTCAAAATAAATAGACACTCCCATAGCCATAGCTACAAAATTGGATGCGAATGAAACTGGTTTATCTGTTGATCAGAACTTTATAGAGGGATGATTGGGTCTCTATTGTATCTCACTGCCAGCAGACCTGATATTGTGTTCAGTGTGGGATTGTGTGCTAGGTTTCAGGCAAATCCAAAGGAGTCCCACCTCACTGCAGTAAAGAGAATTTTGAGATATTTAAAAGGCACAATTGATCTATGCCTTTGGTATCCTAAAGGTAGTAATTTTGACCTTGTAGGATATGTTGATGTTGATTATGCAGGATTCTTGGTTGACAGGAAAAATACTTCAGGTATAGCTCACTTTTTGGGTTCATGTCTTGTGTCTTGAGCTACCAAGAAACAAAATTCAGTAGCCTTGTCTACTGTTGAGGCTGAATATGTGGCTGCAGCCTCATGTTGTGCCCAGTTGTTATGGATCAAACAACAACTCTTGAACTTTGGTATTGATGTGGGATGCATTCCTATATTTTGTGATAAGACTAGTGCTATTAGTATGACGAAGAACCCAGTTCATCACAAAAGGACTAAGCACGTAGATTTTAGACACCATTTCCTAAGGGATAACTATGAAAAAGTAATGATCTCAATCGAATTTTGTGCTACTGATCATCAAATTGCTGATATATTCACTAAAGCACTTAGTAGGAGCATTTTGAGAGAAACAAGCTGGAATTAGGGATGATTAAGATCACCTGATTGAAAAACAAATTAACTTTTCTTTGGCTAGAAAATTTTAATTGGGTACTTAATCTTATTAATAATTACTCAGCATCATGTCTTTATTGCCATACTCTTGTGCCATGTATTAATATGATTCCCTGAGTACTAATAATGTTTATCTATCTTTGTAAATTGAGGCAATTTAAGGATTTCAAACAGGATGAACCTGGTTCATCTATGATGATTCGTCTGACTGATGAGGTACGTACTCTTCTCCATATAGTAATTCAATTACAGTCACACATGAGCATGATTCTATTTATATTTGGTTCATTCCTAATTCTTTGTACTAATCCATAAATGAATCCATTCCAAGGAGTCACGTCAACGCTCAATTAGCCTAGAAATAGGGGACTCTCAACCGTCAAATCAATGACACTCCTACAACTATTAGACTTCCACTTGAATTAATTTTTTATCCGTTGTAAAATTAATGGCCCTATGTTATAAAAAGCAATCATTACTCCTCTCTTCATAAAGCTTCCTTCAAACCAAGTTTAACTCATATTACACTACCCAAAACCTGCAAAACTTGTCCTTTCCTCTCAACAAAGAAAAAAATGTCTTCACCTCCACCAGCTTCCTCATCTAATTCCTCACCTAATCGTGATTACGATAGAGTATATTCGGAATCTGTCTCCAATTCTCCATCTGCTTACAGCTCCGAATCACCAGAAATTCCATCATCCCCTGAAAACACACCCATTCTTGAACCCACTTCAAACCCTACTCCTGCCCCCAAGAATCGTCGTGTTAAAGTTCTTTCCCGGAAATCTGTTTCTTCTGGGGCTAGGGAAAAATTCTTGGAAGATCTTATTAAAGCAGAGAAAGGCACTAAGTTAGATTCATCCAATGAGTCCTTCAAATTAGCTAATGAGGAAGAAGCACCTGGTTCAACCAGTTCTGAAAAAGGTAATCTTGAAATCGATTTTCTACTTACTTCTGCTGATAAAATATTCGTGTTGGTAGGGTCTGTTGTTGATGTCGAAATACCTGGAAGAAAGAAGGGTGGGAGAAATGAAATAATTCTTGAGAGAAAGGGAGAAGAAGATTTGAGAGGATCTAGGGAGGATGGTGCCACGCTGGTTATCTGTGGCCCCATTCCTGAAACTATGAGAGCAGAAGTCACTGATTTAGGGGGAAGTATAGTAGAGGAAGCTGCAACAGGTCTTGCAAGTCTGAAGAAAGCTATAGATAAACCTGGTTCATCGGGGGAAGAAACATTGGCGGAGAGGTTGAGAAAACTGGGGGAGTCTTATAAAACCAAGAGAAGAAGGAGTCAGAAACCCAAGAAGGCAACTCACCCAGTTCCTTCAAAGAAAAGGAAAATTTCTGAAGTTGCTGGTGTTTCTGCTCCAAAAGTTAGAGCTACTCGTAGCACTGTGAGAGAAGAAGAAGTAAAATTAGAAAATGCTCTGAAGGAGCAAGAAGAAGAGAGCAACAAAAAGAAAAGCAAAAGTTGGAGAGCCTGTTGAGGCTATTGAGATTGAAGAAACTGGGTTGGACCTGGTCCAACGGGAGGAGCAACCAGCTCCAGGTGTGGCTGAGACACCAAAACCCACAAAGGCTAAGGCTTCTTCAAAGAAGTCAGCTAGGATGTCTGTCGCACCAACAAAATCTGTTAAGAAGACCACGGTCAAGCCAAAGAAAGTGAAAGTTGTTTATGATGATGATGCAGACTAGAGTGGAGAAGAGGAGAAGGAAATTGGAGTGGTGACTGAAAAGGCTACCATGTTTGGAAAAAGAAAAATGCTAAAGGGCAAGCTGGTGAAGGATTTAGAGGAGCCTGGTATGCAGTATCTAATGGAAACTCTGGAGGTATAAGGCTGGAAGGACCTGGTCCTTCGCATGGAAGGCAGGCTGGCAAGAGCTGAGTTGATAGAGTTTATGGGGAATGCAAGTGTCAAGGAAGGCAGGGTCACGTCTATGGTCAAATGAATTGAGGTTTCCTTTGATGTCAAAGAACTAGGTGTTATTCTTAACATACCAGTTGAGGGCTATGAGGACTATACAAGGCAGAGATAGCCTTGTCTAGATGGGATGGCCTCAGCAATCGACATCACCAGGTTCTTTAGTGATAGTGATAAGGAGATTGAACCCAGGCCGGTTTACAAGAGTGAGATGAATCCTGAGCACAAGCTACTCTTTGAGTTCGTCATTAAGTTCCTACTGCCTAGACAAGAAAGAAGGAACATGGAAAATTATATGGATCTTACATTGATGGAATGCTTGTACAGGGGAAAGAAAATTAGTTGGCCAGCTTTTATCATCCAACTCCTTGACAGAGTGATAAACGGAACCAAGGCACACANTAGGAAGCAACCAGTCAACAACAAAGTGAGAACTTTGGTGCAAGAAAACGAGATTAAGGATATGGAGATCCTTCGCTTAAAGTCTCGTGTGATTGAGGTTGAAGAAGAGCGGGATGCTCTTAGAGCTGAATTAGCAAATGAGAGAAAAAAGAACGAGGGTGTTCTTCAGCAGATGTTGTCTCTCCACTGCACCTTCCCATGCTTAGGCTTCTTAGAGCTTCCTTAACCCATCTTAAGACCAGTTATCAGTTTCAGTTTTTTTAATTTTTTTTTTCTCATGGTTGGTTGTTTTTGTTTTTCTGTGTGGCAGTTGATTATCGTTATTTATCAATGAATTTTGCTTTTAGTTATTGACTTGTCTCAATTTCTGAGTTAGCTAATATTTATTGGTTTCTTATGTTGATTAATCATGCTTTGTACCTGCAGTTGCCTCAATGGCCATGAGTAATAATTAATGAAACTGGTAGGTATATCATTTTGCAAACTTTTCGATGATGCCAAAAGGGGGAAGATAGTGTGCTAAACTTCTTTTCAAAAATATAAAGATGTGATATTTATAACCTAATGAAATCGGATTCTCTATGATTAATGCTCAAAACCATACAAAGTTCTTTGAAGTGTATACAGGATTAAGCACAGAGTTTGTCATCATCAAAAGGGGGGAATTTGTTGACCCATGTCACTGCATAGTTTTGAAGATTGACAAAAGGCTGACCAGTTGAACCAGGTCCATCAGAGAACACATCGTGAACTGACGAGCTGGCACATGAACCGTATATGCTTAGGAGATGTTTTGAATATGAAATATCAATGAACCAAGAGATTGTCTCCTAATGCGAAAAGGTTGCACACTGATCTGATTAATTGAAGTTGAATTCAGCAAGGAAAGTAACAAAATAAAGGAAGTTGAGTTTGGTTCGAATTGGTCCACCCAGGTAGTGTTGAACTGGAATTGGAAGACAAGCTCAATGACTGACTCTATAAATACTTGATGTATTTCTGCTGGAATTCAAGATGCACAAAGCTGAAGTGAATCAAAATTTGAAAGCAAAATTCCCAGAGTCATTTTTGCTAGCAGAATCATTATGCGATGCAAAGGCTACAATTCAACTAGAAGAACCAGTTCCATCTGATTATTTATTGAGTCTAGTTGATTGTAGTAGGAGTTTTTAATATTGTATCTTTCAGCTTTCATAGAAGCAATTGTAATAGGCATATATTGACCAAGTTGGAGTTAACTTGAGGTGTGTAGAAATTAGCTAGGGGCTAGTTACCACAAAGGGTTAGAGTTAATCCTTAGGATTACAAAAGAGTTTATTTTGCAAGTCCTTTTGGCTTAGAGGTTTTAGTGAAGAGATGAGCAAATCCTACTGAGGAGTAGGTCGTGGTTTTTTTTCACCTTTTGATCCAGGTGTTTTCCATGTAAAAATCTTTGTGTTTTTACTTTACTGTTTTTTATTATTCCGCAACAGTAGTAGTTGGAACACGAAGAAGAACCAGGTTCTTCTACTGAGACAGCACTCGAAAAATGGGTACCACACAAAGTAACATATCTTCTTCTGTGGTATTGAAGTCTAAAACATCAGATTCTATTCATAGAAGTACTTACGCTCTTGATTCCCCATGCGAATTATTATTATTATATCTTATGTTCTTGGGCCACAAAAAAATACGTAGTCGATAAAGTTTATCTGAAAGGCATATTGATCTTATGACATTCCGAGAAATCTTATTAACGTATTTATTATGCATTTATTCATTTATACATGTACATTGAGCCATGACCATATGTAATTATATAAGCGAATATTATATGTGTATGGGATATGGGAAAAGGTTACTTATATACACACCACCACCTGATCAGCTGGTATATGTTGATGATTTTTCCCATAATGGCCGAGATTATATGATGGGATTCCCTCAGAGGCTTAATGATGTATGTACACCTATACCTATGCTTGATACGATATTTATACGCACGTGCATGACATTATAAATGTTTCAGGATTCACAAAGTTATTTAGACTTACAGGTGGAATTCTTTACTCCATGTTTCATCTATGTCCTTTATGTACTAATTTTCATGCCTTACATACTCAGTACATTATTCATACAGCGGCCCCTATTTCCCGCGGCCTGCATTTCATGCCCCCATGTGTAGGTACATAGGCTGATAGTCCCCCTTCTTAGGATCCTTGATCAGCGAGAGTTGGTGTGCTCCATTTGATCCGGAGCTGCTTTGAGTTTTGGTACGATGTGTTTGTATACATATGGTTATGATGGGGCCCAGTCCCATCTTTTATACAGTTGTACACTCTAGTAGAGGTTTGTAGACAGTCATGTATAGTTGAATTGTATGTGGCTTTGTCGGCTTCTAGTTTTGGATATATAGTTGTCTATAGCAGCCTTGTCGGCTCGCCCTACCGTATTTCGCATGTATATGTATATATGTCTTTTTGACATGTTTTAATCATGTATGTTATTCACACAATTCGACAGTTTACTGATAGATATTATTCATTTCCTACCCTTAATTCATGTTTATATCTTAGATGCATTCTTAGGGGTGTTCGACAGGTAGGACTCAGGCACTCGTCATGGTCCATCACTTTGGGTCGTGACAGTATGGAGTGAAACGGGTGGCTATTGTGTTAATGTCCGGCGGAGCGATAAGGGTGCCTATTATGCACAGTGATATGGGTGGCTATAAGAGAGATAAGGGTGGCTAATGATAATGTCAGGGCGGAGTGATACGGGTGGCTAATGGAGAGATCAGGGTAGCAATTGTCATGGATGATGTGTGATGGCTCGGGGACATTGTGTTGGTGATTTTTGTGTGATGTTGTGCTTTTCCTTGTGTTTGTCATACACCTTACGTGACTTGTGGTGTTGCTTTGATAAGTTACCCGATGTCTTTGATATTACTTGTTGACTTGGGCTGCAGTAGTACACTCGCACAAGCATACACCGTAGCACGCCACTTATACTAGCTCTTAAGTATGAAACTTGACATTTATCAATCATGCCCATGTGTTCTTGTATTATTCGTTTCCATGTTGATATTGTGAGCCTGTGACCATGCGGGGCGGATTGTGATTGTGAGCTTGTGATCATGCCGGGTGGATTGTGATTGTGAGCATGTGATTATGCCGGTCGATTTGAGATATTGGCATGTGATTCATCCGTGAGGTTGTAATTTAAAAAGTGGGCACAAGGTGCCATGAGTATATGATGATGGGTTTAGACCCATGACTTGTGACTATGAGATGAAATATCACCAAGTGATTTTGTTGTGCAATTTGTGTATAACGGTTGATTAATTGGTTGTCCTGTGTTTTTCCTTAACTAGTTTCAATTGTTACATTTCACATTTTCATACATTAAAATTTAGTCGTAAGTTAACCGATATAGACTCGAGAATGGGATTATTTTTTAGGTTATAAGCATATTTGCTATTTATAATAGGCGATAAGTAAGTTCCGTGAAGGTTAAAGGGTAAACGAAGTAAAGAAAATGAGTTTCGTTGAAGATTGTCAATTTGGGGTAAAATACGGTCTGAGCTATAATACCCGACATTTATGGACTAGTGTCATACAAAGTACCACATGACCATGATAACAAGGTACATAAAGTATGTTAAAAGTGAATAGTAGTTTAAGTAATTTGAGATAATTCTTAATTATGTGGATAATTAGGTAATTAATTATTTTTGGTGGGAGATTTGCTAATTAAGTAAGCATTTTTGGATAAGCATTGGACCTTAACGTGGAAGCCCAAGAAGGTCTTGATCAAGCCCAAGTAATGACTCTTACTTCATTAAAATATGTGGCATAATTAGGGGACTTTGGGCAAAGCTTAACCACAAAAGTGGGGCCGGCACCTAAAGACTAAAAAGAACCTCTCCAATTCACTAAATTAAATGCACACATCTACTAAGTCACGAAAGAAAGCTTCAGCAAAGATCATATTTTGCAATAGCAACGTGATTTGCTTCAATATTTCATACGAAGACTACTTAATACTATAGCAACGTGGGATTTGCGATTTTAAGGAAGTACGATGCAATATTTCTCAAGAATATTCTACGTATTTTTTCCTATTTCGATCTTGTCATTACATGTTTCGTCGCGATTGGCGTCTGTTAGAAGGATCGCCAAGAGAATCGTCCAGGTATGTTAAGGCTATCCTTGATAACAACGTGCGGAATCTAAAAGAAAATAAAGAAACGAAAAAGACGGAAAATTAAAGATAGATTGAATTCAAGAAAATATTTCTTAAATTCAAGAAGTCTATTCTTGAAGTTGAATCCTAACGGCAACAATTAGCTAACAAAGAACTAATCGCCTTTGGTAGAGACTTAAAAATAAGAAATACGTTGTGAAATCCGACCCTTTAGAACAACAACAACAACAACAACAGTAGGCCTAAACTTATCACCTTTCTTGAATATCTAGAAGTGATCTAATATTTTGAAAAGGGTTTAATCTTACCACCTTAAGTTGAGTCTTGAAGGTTGAAGAATAAATCCAAGAGTAGCCACAAACAAGAGTGCAAGAAAACTCACAAATTTTATTGATATTGTCTATAATAATCTAAATCTAAAAACAAAAATTACACTCCTTATATAGGTAGGAGGGGGTCACGAAATTAAGGCTAAAAAATAAGGAAATAAAGTCCTAAACTACTTTGGACAACAAGTCCAAACTACCTTAGGAAAAGGAAAATACTAGGAAGCAAAATCCAAGTCATTCTTGGAAAGTAATTCCAACAATCTTAGGAAAAGGAAAAAATAAACTTACCTAACTAGGAAAGCAATAAATATAGTCCCATAATATATATGGAAATAAGTCACAAACCAATCTTAGATAGAATTTTGAAAATCTTGGAAATCTTAAAAATCTTGAAGGAAATTTGCAAGCAACTTGGCACCAACTTGCACTCAACATATAGCATTCTACGTACCCTTCTTGGACATCAAGTAAGTCTTTTTTATGCTATAAAAACGTGGCTTTATGTAGGACTTCATGGGCTGCAAGTTTGGACACATTTTAGATGCCAAATTGGTCCAACAGTGGCCTGATTTAGACCTTCTTTAGAGAATGTTTCTTGGGATCTAATCCACCTCTTATTGGACATGAATTTGGGCCATAAAATAATTATAACACCTAGATAACTCATATCCCTTATCCTTGAGGTCTTCCCCCCAACTAACTTCTTTGATCGCTTCTGAAGTCCAATGGCCTTGTTTTACAACTTTTTAGCTTGACATCTTGTAAAAGGCCCTCTTTGAGATTCAAAAGCTTCATCCTTATCCTTGAATATATTTGAGCTTCCTAGGATACTATCATTCTCCACTTCTTGAATAAAATTCATCCTCGAATTTTGACCTTGCAAGAAAACAAAGACATGCCTAGTAAATGGCATCCACTAATCTAAAAAAATGGTAAGAATAAAATAAGATAGTGACCATGTGTCCACTTAATCCAATTAAGCCTAATAGGTATAAATTCTCCTATATAAAGCATATGGATATCATCATCCCAATAAAATTTATGCCTACTTAGATTTGTCCTATAAAAACCTCTGTTAAGGTAGTCCAAAAATGTGCATGATAATGAAATTATGAAAGATTGATCATGCATCCATTTAAAACAAGTCTCTCTACCACATATATCAAATAAGATACTTTTATGATATATCCAAGTATCAATTATAATTCTTCCACATTTAAGTTATTCAAAGAAGCACATAAATTCTCAGAAAGGTCAGAAGAACCCATAAATTCCAAAAAACAAATTTCAATACATTCAAGCTCGTGATTATAACTTTCTCTAATAATATTCTCAACATCAATGGATTCTACATAATTTCTCAAATTGTCATAGAAAGAGTCATAGATAGGTTCATGAAAGAATATTCGATCACTAATAGCACAATAATCATGCATATCCTCTTACTAGAAACAAGCACTTTTGCAGGCTCACAATCAACATGACTAGAGGAATGACTTCTTATCGAACAACAAAACTCACATTCTAGCAATGTACCACATGAAAACTCATTAGGCACTTGAATAAGATAAGAAAGAACAATTAACTCACTAGCAAGCCTCTTCTCATAAATTTCATGCCTCTTTCCACCAAGTTGGAATGCATAATCATTTATGTCATACTCAATTTCAAAAGTAAATAAATTACTCTTGCACTTGAACTTAGATATTACAGTTAATGACTTGACATGCATCAAATATCATCATCCACAAAAATTAAAATCACCAACATAAAAAATAAGAGCATAGTTCATTACCTCTAAAAATACCTTAGGTGTTCTAGAAAGGCCAAGAATTTGAAAAAAACCAATTATACATACCATACTTTGACTTATTTATTAATGGCACAGCATCACCTTTTACTATTTTATGCAATGGCTCTAACTTAGCAATGCCTTTAGGGAACTCCATGTCGTAAGCTTGTAAATAAGGATCAAAATAGGTAAAAGGTTCAACAATAAAAAAATTAACCAAAATTTTATCTTCCACTATCCAACAAGAATTGATTTTTCTAAATTCATATTGGAATCCAATTGGATCCTTTGCCACAATCTCTTGCATCCTACATCCCTTTTCAAAAGGTCTTTCAACACTTGGTTGCACAAAATCACAAGAACTAAACAAGAAAGATTTAGTGGGTTAGAAAGTAAAAAAATATTTTTCTTACATACACTCTCTTTGTTTTTTATCACAAGACTAACCTTCTCCTCACCCTTATACTCTTCTCTCTCACCAAGGTTTTCTTCTTTTTATTCACTCAAACCCTCTTGTTTCTCTATCTCACAACGTTTTTCTATCTTATGGCCTTCTCTCTTTTCTTTCCTCTCAAGCTTACTCTTTTCCTCACTTGACATCCCACTATTTTCACTCAACACAACCTCTACTTTTTCCTCTCTTGGAATGTCAACATGCGCTCCCTTACTCCTCTCATTCTTTTTTCTCTCATATTTTTCTATATTCTCTATAACAGTCTTTTCGTCTTCACAAATTTGTGAAGGAGTCAAAGGCCCAAGAATGAGTTTCTTCCCATTAAACTCAAAAGAGTATTTATTTTTTTCCATGCTATATGAAGCTCTTCTGTAGACATACCATGGCTTTCCCAACGAGATATGATAATTATTCATGGGAATCACATAGCACCAGATCGCATCCTCATACCTTCCAATAGAGAATAATAATAACACTTTTTTATCTACCTTTACTCCTCTCAACATGTTGGGTTCAATATGCTCAACACAAGGCAAGTTTAATTTCTCAACCATAAGTGCTAATAGAGTTATAGCCAAACTTTTTGTCAATTTTAAGGGCACAAAATCAACCATAAGTGCTAATAGAGTTATAGCCAAACTTTTTATCAATTTTAAGGGCACAAATCGTAGACATCACTTTAGCTCTTGTTTGAAAAATAACCTTACCATTGTCTTCCTTCCATTCGGTATATTGAAAGTTCGACTTTTCGAATTGTTGAGTCATAAATCGCCTCCTTTCACTATAACTACCTATTCGAAACATCTAGAACAAAGATTAGAAGAATTATGTATCTCCCAAATTTGGCTTTTTCCTTCTAATACTCTCACCTCTCATGCCTGTGTTTCACTCAAAGCAACTCTTGTTCGTTAATCTTTAGATTTATTAATAAACCTAACAAATCACAGCCCACAATTATAAGAATAAGGAGTTATAAAGATTCATAGTTATTACATTAAAGAGCAACCTTTTGTTACTATGGAGGTTCCTCAACAAGCTTCTTGGATGCTGAAGAAGATATTCGAAGCAAGGAGCTCTGTGGCAAGTATCAATAGCAACCAAGACAAGCAAAAAACAGTGATCAGACAGGTATAAAAGAAGCTGATAGGAGAGATGCCAAAGATAGAATGGAAGGGGCTAATGTATCAAAATCAAGCCAGGCCAAAAGCAGTATTTATACTGTGGTTACTAATGCATGGTAGACTTCAAAGTGCAGACAGACTGAAGAAATGGAAGATTCAAATAGATGAGATATGTTGTTTTTGTAACCAAGCTTTGGAAACAAGGGAGCATATATTTGCAGAATGTGTACACGGCAGAGAATTGTGGTGTAGACTCATGCGATGGATTATAATGCAGACTAGTTTAACTTCTTGGACAGAGTGGCAAGAATGGATAGTGCAGAAGACAAAAGGAAGATCGCAACTGGCTAGAATACTTAAAATGTTAGTTGCAGAATATGTTTATGCATTGTGAATCGAGAGAAATTAAAGAGTCTTTGGGAAAACAGCTACAACATAGGACATTCTTGCAAAAAAGATAGCATGTGTATGTATTATGAGAGCTGGGAGATATACAAAAGTTTTGCTAGCTAAATGTAATTACTAAAAGTTATAGTTGATAGGAAGTTAGATGGAGGATAGTTTGATAGTTTCCATTAAGGAAGATAGGTTGAGTCGACCTACTGTTTTGTAAATATTACTTTGGTGGTTAATACAAAGATTTAATTACCATAAAAAAATAAGGATTTTGAAAAAGAAAAGGAAAGTGGAGGACCAAACCTAGGAAGATTAGGAATTGGTTTGTAGGAAGAAAAAAAAAAGAATTTAGGAAACCCAAAACACACAAGAATAAGGAAAGAAGATACCTTAATCTTCAAGAACTAGGATACCCTCTTCTTGTTTCCTTTCATGACTTGAAAACCAAACATACTTGAATTCTAAAAATAATAATGAGCAATAACACTTTTTTGGGGCTGATTTTCATTTTTTTTTCTTTTTTTTTTGGGTTTTTATTTTTTGCTCAAAAACCTCCACAGATTATCAAGCTTGAAATCTAGATTAGCCTATACTTGATAACAATACGATAGGGGTCCAACAATTACTAAAGAAAATCAAGAAACGTGCAAAAGCTAAAAGAAAATAAAGAAACAAAAAAGGCGGAAATTTAAAGATAGATTGAATTCAAGAAACTCTTTCTTGAATTCAAGAAGTATATTCTTGAAGTTAAATCTTAAAAACAAAAATTTGCTAAAAAAGAACTAATCGCCTTTGGTAGAAACTTTAAAACAAGAAATAGGTTGTGAAACCCGACCCTGTAGAATAACAAGAACAACAATAAGTCTAAACTTATCATCTTTATTGAACACCTAGAAGTGATCTAAGATTTCGAAAAATATTTATTCTTACCACCTTAAGTTGAGTCTTGAAGGTTGAAGAATAAATCATAGAGTAGCCACACACAAGAGTGCAAGAAAAATCTCACAATTTTTAGTGATATTGTTCATAATAATCTAATCCTAAAAAAAATAAGACACACCTTATATAGGTAGGATGGGGTCACGAAATTAAGGCTAAAAATTAATGAAATAAAGTCCTAAACTACTTTGGACAAGGAAAATATTAGGAAGAAAAAACCAAGTCATTCTTGGAAAGTAATTCCAACAATCGTAGGAAAAGGAAAACATAACATTAACTAAGTAGGAAAGCAATAAATATAGTCCCAAAATATATGGAAATAAGTCACAAACCAATCTTAGATAGAATTTTGAAAATCTTGAAGGAAATTTGCAAGCAACTTGGCACCAACTTGCAATCAACATCTACCTATGTACCCTTATTAGACATCAAGTAAGTCCTTTTTATTCTATAAAAATGTGGCTTTATTTAGGACTTCATGGGCTGCAAGTTTGGACAAATTTTAGATGCCAAATTGGTTCAACAGTGGCCTAATTTGGACCTTCTTTAGAGGATGTTTTTTGGGATCTAATCCACCTATTATTGTACATGAATTTGGACCATAAAATAATTATAACACCTAGATAACTCATATCCTTTATCATTGAGCTCTTCCTCCCAACTAACAACTTCTTTAATCGCTCTTGAAGTCCAATGATCTTGTTTTGCAACTTTTTAGCTTGACATCTTGTTAAAGGCCCTTTTTGATATTCAAAAGCTTTATCCTTATCCTTGAATAGATTTGAGCTTCCTGGAATGCTATCATATCCCTTCTTTCTTTTTGGCATGATTCATACGATACAAACGAAACGAGCAAATGCACAACTTTCATAAATGATCTATTCATAAAATTACTAGGGGTGCCTATGTTCTTGATTTGCCATGTGAATTATCACTATATCTTCTATTCATGGGCCTCAGAAAAATACGTAATCGATAAAGTTATCCAAAAGGTATACTAATCTTATAACATTCCGATCTTATTAATGTATTTCTTATGCATTTCATTCATTTATACATATACATTGACCCATAAATATATGGAGTTATATAAATGTATATTATATGTATATGGGATATGGGAAAAGGTTACGGTGTTATATACGCACCACCACTTGATCAGCTAGTATATGTTGATGATTTTGCTCACAGTGGCCGAGATGATATGATGGGATGCCCTCAGAGGCTTGATGATATTATGTACACCTATACCTATGTATGATACGATATTTATACACACGTGCATGATATTATAAATGTTTTAGGATTCACAAAGTTATTTAGACTTACAGGTGGAATTCTTTACTCCATGTTTCATCTACGTCTTTTATGTACTGATTTTCATGTCTTACATACTCAGTACGTTATTCGTATTGACGCCCCTATTTTCCCGGGCCTGCATTTCATGCCCGCAGGTGCAGGTAGATAGGCTGACGGCCCCCCTCTCTAGGATCCTTGATCAGCGAGAGTTGGTGTGCTCTACTTGGTTCGGAGCTGCTTTGAGTTACGTATGATGTGTTTGTATACATATATGGGTATGACGGGACCCAACTTGTACAGTTGTATATTCTATTAGAGGTCTGTAGACAGTTATGTACAATTGGATAGTATGTGGCCTTGTCGGCTTCCAGTATTGGATAAATAGTTGTATATAGCAACCTTGTCGGCTCGCCCTACTGTATTCCACATGTATATATGTCTTTTGGACAAGTTTCCTTCACGTATGTTATTCTCGTAATTCAGCAGGTTATTGACAGTTATTATTCATGTTTATATCTTAGATGCATGCTTAAGGGTCTTCGACACGTAGGACTTGGGCACTCGTCATGGCCCATCAGTTTGGGTTGGGACATCAATAATACTTCACGGTGTTCTTATTACTTTTACTGTTCATGTCACTTGTTTATTTTGTAGCCATCTATCGATTTTTGCTATCCATTATTCGCTTTATATTTCTATGTTGTACATGTTATTTTTTTTTTTTAGTGAGTTTCTTGACTTGTACCTTGTCACTACTCCACCGAGGTTAGTCTTGATACTTACTAGGTACCAACCGTGGTGTACTCATACTACACTTTTTCACATTTTTATGCAGATCCAGGTACTTCGGAGTTTGTTAATTATTAGACAGCGGATCAGATATTATTGTGGAGACTTCAAGGTATACTTGTTGTCGCGTTCGCAAGCCTCGGAGTCACCTTCAGATGTTATTTATGTACAATTATTTCTATTCTGGAACAGTTGTACTTAGATATTTTTTAGTGAACTCAGTAAAGCTTATGACTTGTACTACCGCTTTGTATAGAAAATTTCGGTTTCATATATAATTTGTTTGGTCGAATTTTTGCCATTAATTCAATAAGTGTTAGTCTTACTTAGTCTTAAAGACTAGGTGCCATCACGGCATCCTACAGAGGAAAATGGGGTTGTGACGTCTCCTTTTTTGTATTTTTGTCCTCTTTTCGTGCAATCTTCACTCGTTTTTGTCTTCTGATGCTCCTACACATAAAACAATATAATTTAGCTCAAATACCGCACAAATAATCACTAAACTAACATGTAAAGCGGGTAATACACTAAAAATATAGCATGATGACCAAACATCACTACCCCACACTTAAACGTTGCTCGTCCTCGAGTCAACCACCAATTCACACTAACCTTGAGCACTTTATTTTCTTTTAACACCTCCAAAGTACACCATACCTATGACTATGGTTGATAACTTTAGCATATGCTTTCAACACATACTTCCCTTTACTTTATGCCATACTTCAAATTATTCAACACCAAGACAACATGCTCATAACAATCCTAGCCTCACAAACTGACTCAATATCACAATGTATTTATGGCTTGAATACTCAACATCGAAGAGAAGTCTAATAACGTAACCTATCCATCGTGAAACCATGTACCCTCACAATAGCATCAAGGAGAGTAAGTAGAATCTACACATCCGAATCTCATGATCAAATATATCTTAAGGACTCACATATATCAAAAAATTGCTCACTCTCACAAAGAATTTACATGCATGTAGAAGGTACCATAGACTTGCCCTTTATGTAAACCTCCACTAATGTAGGCTTGCTCGATCTAAAACTAATTAGAAGTTTTTCATGGTTGTAATCTGGGCTAAGGGACGTGTAAGAAAAATTTAGGAATAGTGACTGACCCTCCTAAGAACTTTAACACATCAGAAATTAACTTTAAACATATATTTCTTCAATCCCAACTTCAATTTCACAAATCATTTCATCCCAAGAGCGTTCTCTTCTTCTTTAAGAAATACTTACTTCACACTTACTAGCAAGGAAAATATATCAATTTATTCATCTACATATATTTTTTTCCCAACTATGTATTATTATTATTATTATTATTTTGCAATTTTTTCTCTTCTTTATAATTCCCGCTAGTAGTTTATTCTGTTATAAAATACATGCACCTTTTGTCTTTTAGTGGTTCCACACAAAATCCACCCAAGTTCCCTCCTTACTTCTTCTAGCTCTCATTTTACAATTAAAGTACTTTAAGACGTACAAGGATCAAAACAATGATAATTAAGAACAAAGAGGTATAGGCTTGAAATGTGATTGCCAAATAAAAGTTTATAGGTTCAGAAGGGTTGACTAGAGATAATTTTTATTTGTGGTAAGCATTAAGCTGTAGGTTGAAAATTGGATCGTGGAATATAGGGACGTTGATGGGTAAGTCTATAGAGCTGGAGAAGATTCTCCAGAAGAGGAGGGTCAATATAACGTGTGTGCAGGAGACTAGGTGGGTAGGATCGAAGGCGAGGGATGTAAACGGGTATAAATTGTTTATCTCCGGAGTCGTGAAGGGAAAGAACAGAGTGGGCATTTTGGTAGATAGGGAGCTTAGAGAGTCGGTGGTAGAGGTCAGACGGGTGAATGATAGATTGATGGAGATTAAGGTATTAGCTGGAGGGAGAGCACTCTGAATGTCATTAGCGCTTACGCGCCACAAACAGGCTTGGACGAGGAGGTTAAGAGGTGTTTCTAGGAGACGCTGAATGAGGTGGTGCGGGGTATTCTGCCTACGGAGAAGCTATTCATAGGAGGGGATTTCAATGGTCATATTAGGTCATCTACTGGCAGTTATGGGGAGGTGCACTATGGCTTCGACTTTGGTGATAGGAACGGGGGTGGTACTTCACTGTTGGATTTCACTAGAGCTTTTGAGTTGGTGATCGTGAACTCTATGTTTCCGAAGAGGGAGGAACATTTGGTTAGTTTCCGGAGTATGGTGGCCAAGACTTAGATTGACTATCTCCTCCCCAGGAGGTGTGATAGTGGGTTGTGCGAGGATTGCAAGGTGATCCCGAGTGAGAACATCGCAACTCAACATAGGCTCTTGGTGATGGACGTTGGTATCTTGATGAAGAGGAAGAAGAGGTTTGTGCGAGGTCAGTCGAGGATCAAGTGGGGAGGTTTGTCTAAGGATAATGCGCAGGAGTTGGAGGGGCGACTGACGAATATAGGTGCCTGGAAGAGTGGCAGGGATGCTAGCGCTATGTGGACGGCTGTCACGAACCCAAATCCAGGCCAGTCATGATGGCGCCTATCATGGAACTAGGCCAGCCAAAACCCAAATTTGAATCATAATAAGCTTCCCTTTTACATCTTTACTATACTGAATACCCACAAAAGTTCCTTCAAACATTTATAAAACAGTTAAATCAATACTGAATATTAAATACAACCCCCGAGAACCTGGAGTCACTGGTCATGAGCAGACATAAAATATACAACTCGACGAATATAAATACTATAATAGTAAGCAGGAGAGGGAGCAGGACTGCGGACGCATGCAGCTACCTTGCAAACCTTCCGAGAATCTCTGGAACAGATAGACAGCTCACCCTGCCCTAACACCTGAATCTGCACACAGGGTGCAGGGAATAATGTGAATATCCAGCTCAATAGTAATGAGAATAAATCAGGTCAGAGCAGCAAGAAACACATAAAATCAATGTCATCAAATCACAAGATGCACAAACTTTCTTTCCAACAGTATAACATAGCTATGTGAAATCATCATCCCTTAAAATCAACTTCAGAAAAATCCTTTAAAGAATGCATAGTTTTAACAACTTCAAACCGAAAGATTTAGTATGGAAATGAATGTAGCAAAATAATCAGTAGCCCCTCGGGCAAAACATGTATCATAATCAGCCCCTCGGGTGCCTCACATTCACTCAGCACCTCACAAGCACTCATGCCTCCCAATCACTCGTCACTCGGCACTCGGTGCGCTCACTGGGGGTGTGTACAGACTCCGGAGAGGCTCCTTCAGCCCAAGGTCTAATATCATTCAGCACCTAACCATCACTCTTGGCCCTCGGCCACACTCAACACCTCACCATCACTCTTGGCCCGTGGCCACACTCAGCGGAACCACTCGAAAGGCCCCTCGGGCGAATCAGTAAAACAAGGTACTCGACCCAAAACATCAGTTTAAATATCAAAGTGGTGTAAATGATGCTGAGTTTCAAAAACAGTATGCACAATGCAGCTGGGTGAAATCATCAATACATAGTGAGGAAAAACAGTAGTGAAAAGCCCTCAAGGGGTCTAAATAGATCGGCACGAGGCCCCAAACATGACTTATAGCCCAAATATTTCAACAATCTTTACAATATGATTTAACATAAGGTTTTGAGTAAATATGCAACTCATTAGTTTCCGCGGAGAGGACCTAGTCACATCCAAAAATCGATACGCGCCACATACTCGTCATGACATGTGCGCCTTTCTAAAATAAGTGAGAAAATATGTAGTCCGGGGTTCCACACCCTCATGACAAGATTTATAACCATTACTTACCTCTACCGGGCCACAACACTAGTTCGCTATGCTCATGCCCCTCAAATTGGCTCCCGATTTCTCCGAATCTAGCCAAAATCAGTTCAACATCATTAATATATACTCAAGGAACACAACCCAATCGAAAATTATCAAATTACACAAGAATCTCAAAATTCGGCCAAAACCGAGGCTCGGGCCCACGTCTTGAAATCCAATAAAATTTACATCACAAGAACCCTTATCCTCCCACGAGACCGTACATACCAAGAATATCAAAATCGGACCACAAATTCCCACTAAAATTGCCAAAAGAAATTCCCAACTCTTTCCTCCCATTTTCCAAACTTTTCTTAATTTAATCCTTCAAATACAAGCCTAATCCGAATTAAAATAGCATAGAAACGATGTTAATAACCCGAGAACTTACCTTCACTAAAGAATCACAAATCTCCTCTCCTATTTGCCTTCAAAGGAGCTCCTCTCGCATGCAAAAATGGTGAAATGAAATGAATTTCACGGATGCCTCTTATATACTATTTCTGCCAGTATTTTCGCACCCGCAGACACTTGGTCGCACCTGCGGACCCGCACTTGCGGTCCAAGGTGCGCACCTGCGGAATCCCACTTACGGACCAACGTGGCACCTGCGGCCAATCTTCCGCACCTGCGGCTTCGCACAGCCGCAGGTGCGACCAAAACTTCGCACCTGGGAAATTCCCTTGCCTAGCCTTTTTCGCACCTGCGTATTGCCCATCGCACCTGCGGCTGCCCTACCACAGGTGCGGCCAACACCAGAACTTACACCAGTAGCTTTTTCTGCAAATTTTCCAAGTTCAAAACCCCGCTAACCATCCGAAATCAATCCCGAGCCCCTTGGGGCCCAAAACAAACATACCAGCACACCCCATAGCATTATTCCAGCTTAGTCGAGCCTTCGAAACACCAAAAACAACACGAAAACACCAAAATTACATCAAATTCAAGCCTATGAACTTTGAAACTTCCAAATTTTGCCAACTACGCCGAAACCAACCAAAACACCTCCGATTGACCTGAAATTTTGCACACATACTCAAAATGACATTACGGACTTGTTCCAACTTCCGGAATCCCATTCCGACCCCGATAGCCTATTTTTCACTGCCGACCGGAAATCGCCAAAAACTAACTTTTGCCAATTCAAGCCTAATTCTACACCGGACATCCAAACTTCATTCCGAACACACTCCTAAGTCCCAAATCACCTAACGAAGCTATCCGAGCCATAAAATTCGTCTTCCGGGGTCGTTGATCAATAAGTCAACTCTTAGTTGACTTTCTCAACTATTAGGCTACCTTGAGAGACTAATAGCCTCAATGCTCACCATGACCACTCCGAACCCGAACCAACCGACCCAAAACACATAAATGAAGTTGAACCACATAAAATGAAGCAGAAACGAGGGAAACGGGGCTAAATTCTCGGAACGACCGGTCGGGTCGTTACATCCTCCCCCACTACGTGCCAAGAGTTGTTCTCCAACACTATCAAACTGTTACGTAGCTTACCATGCACATACCCGGGGGTGATCCCACGTCACCCTATCCCATATAGGCCCAATAGCACAATACCGTTGAAATTTCGAAATCCAAATCCTGGCCGATAAACCTTAGAACCGAATTCCTACTTCTGAAATGATATACAAGGTCAAAATTTCCATAACTATGAACTGAACAAGTCTGAACATGCTGAATCAAGCCATATACGTACCCCAGATGAAATCATATAATACACCGCATGACTCCAACACTCATAGCAATAATCTCTTAACCACAATAGCTGCTTAGAACAACCCATTACCAGTACATAACCTCTTATCAAGAAATGCCTCGCTCTAACACTTCCATATACAGCCGATGATGAAAGAAACACGTAGAACTAACAACTATTCGTTCGATCAACCAGACATGAAACTCCCCCTTCCTAAACAGGAATTATAGCAGATTTCGAAACCGACTCTCGATATTTATCCTTCCAACTATGCTGTAGAAAATTCCAAAAATATTCATTCTAGGTCCAATGACCTTCTCTCATCCATCACAACCACCCTGATAACTAACCATTCGACACATCGTTACAATTCGAAGCCAAAACCTGTGCAACTTGGGCACTTCACAGCAACTTCCCAATGTAATCAAATTATATAAAAGATCCACACGGGAGGACTATCCTGCCATTAACAGTTACCATCACCATACCATACTAACATCCTGGCACACACCATAAATATCAAAAACACATGAACCCGATACCAAAGGTCATACCCCTACATAATTCCGGTACACTGCGCGATCTCATCCAACCGCTGGTCCACTTGGAATATTTCAAGACACCTTGCCCAAAATCAATAACCATTCGAAATTCGACATCAAGTACTCAAAGTGCATAGCCATAACCACGGGGAAAACCGGACGATACCATGCCACCCGAAACAGAAGGTATATAACCAACACGCCTCAATCCCGCAACACCCAATTACTTACCTTACTCAAATCTAGCTATAAAACCAAATTAGAACCGCACGATATGTGCATATAACCAATAATCACCACTCCTCGCAACATCGAAGGGTAACTCATAGATCACTCTAGAACATGAATAAACTCAATCACAATTGAATGGCATTCCTTAATAGTAGATATTCGGAGCCAACAATTCCGACCCGGTGCAGAACACGCACCCATATTATCCTACCAGTGACCCTAAATTAACTCTGATCACCCACAACAGATAGATAACTTACCGATAAGTTCATAATGGCGGAATTATGGTACATACTAACATCCGACTAGCTCAGCTCGCATCTTCACAGTTTACTTCTATAAAATATCATGTTTATGAGAACTCTCAGTCTCGAAATCCATGAAACATATGGATTACCATATCTGATCACAACTCCACCGCTCGAATACATAACGCATCCCAGATACTCACTCATTCCACGGGGAATACCCCTATAATTCTTCTGTTTACCAAGCAACCTTGAATATCAACAGTCAATCCAATAGTAGGGCGTCGCGATACCAATGAAGTACCCTTAACTCAAACACATTGCTCTTTCCAAAATATATATACCCTTATCACGTCGTACCAATTAGTGATATCATCTACCTAGTCGTCTGAAACTGCCCACGCTGCTTAAGAATTATGGCCTTCCTTCCAGAACTGAACCGTGACCTCGCATAAGCAAATCTCAACTCTACCCCACATACCGCACACGCCATGCCAACCTAGGAAAAATACGGGAACTCCATGGTCCCTTCCGAGCCACAAGCAACTATGTACGCAACTAGCCAAGAACTTCAATTTGATCTCATTTAGAAACAAATTCACTACTCGCCATGAGAAAATATGCACCCTTAACCGTGGTAGAAACCATCCGGAACTATCCGAAATCCCATTTGCACAACACCAAACCATCAGGACTGAATTCTTCTAACTCAACCAAGCTACGCAGGCCACCAAAAATCCAAGAGCATTGCTAAGAAACTCGTCACCTTATGAACACCCAAAGAACTAATCATATCCCTTACAATGTCGATCCGACCTACTAGCAAGTTGCCCTATTTACCTAAGTTTCTCCTGACTTACCTTTAAATTGATACTTCTTCCTGTCGTAATACCACAAATTTGCAACCCAAACTCACCACACGCGACCCAAGCATAAAACCATACCGTCTAAGGCTCATCAGCCGCTGAATACTCTCTCAAATATCCCCAAACGCACCACATTAGAAGAAAAAAAAATTACCGTGAAGAGACTTCCTGCGAATCTAAAGCCATTACCTTCACCTTCTTGATACCGATATGTAGAACCCGTGATGATGTAGAATACCACAAGTCTTGACATCCTCTAACGTAAATCTCAATCATACTGACCAATTAGACAGAATCGACTTGACCCATTTTCACACTGACATACTAGGAAAGTAATCCACTCACTTGAAGCCACATGCAAATTCATACACTGCACACACTACACCTTTTACAATTTCCACTAAACCATTCAATAGAACTCAATTACCCAAACAAGTACACTACAACCTATATCAAAGAAATTTCCATTACTCGTGACATTCTCAGACTCCATACCTGCAGGTCATAACTGACTTACCAATATACCTTGAACCGAAACCAATACCACACATAATCATGTAATCAACTTAACACACATTATCACTACCACCATGCTGTGGTGGGATTCAACTAAATCCTGCATTAGCTTATATGACCCAAACCATCTAACACTCAAATCAATTGACAATCTCACATCCACCATTGTGATGGTCATGCCAACTCCCACAACCGATCTGAACTCAATTTACAACATATCTTTTACTGGTAGAAGAGAACTTATTACATAACTACATAGGGACCACACACCCTAAGACAACCCGCAGGAGATTCCCCTGCTCGCTTAGCCTCAATGGCTATCTCTCCATACACTTTTGAAGACCAGAACTATCACGCGATCACTACACCTTCCTGCATCTGAACACAACCAATGCCTACCCTCGAGGCACCACAATATGCGGTAAAAACCTGAAGCCGATGGCAGAACTAATACTGGAGAGGCGGTCACAGAAATCTCGAGCTTCTAGAAGCTCTACCCACACATGTCTAACCACATGGATACCCTTACTGGACACCGCGTGTCCCAAGAATGCTATTGAACCGAGCCAAAATTCACACTCGGAGAATTGGCATAGAGCCTTTCCTCCCCGAATCCTTATAATGCCATCCTCAGATACTGAGTACACTACTCCAGGTTACGCGAATATGCCAGGACGCCATCAATGAATACAATAACAAGGAGTGCTAATATGGCTGGAATACACCGTCAATCAAATACATGAACGTTACTGGAGAAATGATTAACTCAAAGACATCACCAGGGACTCATGACCCAACAGAGAAATCTGCTTCACTCCATAACTACACAACATGAGAGGTCTTCCAACATACTCACAACTCAAGGCCATATACCAAATCGAGACAAAAATCGAACACTCAATAAATCGTGCCACATTTCCAGCCAACCCTTTTGTCACAAATCACAGTCTGAACACATCTAATCATCAAATCACACCCACCACATAGGCATCTTAGTCACCAATTCTCATCAATAAGAACACAAACGGACATACAAGTCCCCAATTACATATGCCCACACAACAAAAATCTCAGCAATCAAGCCACAGAATGAATCTGGCCTCAAGTTCTCCAGACTGGCCTATTACCAACATGCCAAAATCACATCTCATCCATGGAAGCCACAAGCCATCGATGCACAGCTGATACCAGGCGCTCTCGTGCGCGCTCGAATACATGGAAGGAATTCAAGATTTACGCTCTTGGTTGAATACAATGGATTCGCACGACAAGAATTTGAAAAATGTGAGATTTTTTCCTAAGGGTTCCGCAGCCTCTCGAAGATAAGTACAGACGTCTCTGTACAGATCTGCAAGACTCTAATAAACCTGCTCATGACCGGTGAGTCCTATGTAACCTACCGCTCTGATAGCAATCTGTCACGACCCAAAATCCAGGCCAGTCGTGATGGTGCCTATCATGGAACTAGGCCAGCCAAAACCCAAATTCGAATCATAATAAGCTTCCCTTTTACATCTTTACTATACCGAATACCCATAAAAGTTCCTTTAAGCATTTATAAAACAATTAAATATATACTGAACATTAAATACAACCCCCGAGAACCTGGAGTCACTGGTCATGAGCATCTACATAAAATATACAACTCGACGAAAATAAATACTATAATAGTAAGCAGGAGAAGGAGCAGGACTGCGGACGCATTCAGCTACCTCGCAAACCTCCGAGAATATCTGGAACAGATAGAAAGCTCATCCTGCAGGGAGTAATGTGAGTACGCCAACTCAGTAGTAATGAGAATAAATCATGTCTGAGCAGCAAGAAACACATAAAATCAATGTCATCAAATCACAAGATGCACAACCTTTCTTTCCAACAGTATAACATAGCTATGTGAAATCATCATCCCTTAAAATCAACTTCAGAAAAATCCTTTAAAGAATGCATAGTTTTAACAACTTCAAACCGAAAGATTTAGTATGAAAATGAATGTAGCAAAATCATCAGTAGCCCCTCGGGAAAAACATGTATCATAATCAGCCCCTCGGGCATGCCTCACATTCACTCAGCACCTCACAATCACTCATGCCTCCCAATCACTCGGCATTCGGCACTCGGTGCGCTCACTAGGGGTGTGTACAGACTCCGGAGGGGCTCCTTCAGCCCAAGCGCTAATATCACTCAACACCTAACCATCACTCTTGGCCCTCAGCCACACTCAACACCTCACCATCACTCTTGGCCCTCGGCCACACTCAGCACCTCACCATCACTCTTGGCCCTCGGCAACACTCAGCAGAACCACTCGAAAGGCCCCTAGGGTGAATCAGTAAAACACGGTACTCGACTCAATACATCAGATTAAATCTCAAAGTGGTGTAAATCATGTTGAGTTTCCAAAAAAGTATGCACAATGCAGCTGAGTGAAATCATCAATACATAGTGAGGAAAAACAGCAGTGAAAAGCCCCCAAGGGGTCTAAATAGATCGGCACGAGGCCCCAAACACGGCTTGTAGCCCAAATATTTCAACAATCTTTAGAATATGATTTAACATAAGGTTTTGAGTAAATATGCAACTCATTAGCTGCCGCTGAGAGGACCTAGTCGAATCGAAAAATTAGTATGCGCCACATACTCGTCATCCGACATTTGCGCCTTTCTAAAATCAGTAAGAAAATAGGTAGTCTGGGGTTCCATACCCTCAGGACAAGATTTATAACCATTACTTACCTCTACCGGGCAACAACACTAGTCCGCTATGCTCATTCCCCTCAAATTGGCTCCCAATTTCTCCGAATCTAGCCAAAATCAGTTCAACATCATTAATATATACTCAGGGAACACAACCCAATCGAAAATTATCAAATTACACAAGAATCTCGAAATTTGGCCAAACCTGAGCCCCGGGCCACATCTCGGAATCTGATAAAATTTACATCATAAGAACCCTTATCCTCCCACGAGACCGTACTACCAAGAACATCAAAATCGGACCACAAATTCCCACTAAAATTGCCAAAAGAAATTCCCAACTCTTTCCTCCCATTTTCCAAACTTTTCTTACTTTAATCCTTCAAATACAAGACTAATCCGAATTAAAATAGCATAGAATCGATGTTAATAACCCGAGAACTTACCTTCACTGAAGAATCATGAACCCCCTCTCCAATTTGCCTTCAAATGAGCTCTTCTCGCATGCAAAAATTGTGAAATAAAATGAATTTCACGGATTTATATACTGTTTCTGCCAGCATTTCTGCACCTGCGGACACTTGGTCGCACCTGCGGTCCAAGGTGCGCACCTGCAGAATCCCACTTACGGACCAACATCGCACCTGCGGCCGCCAAAACTTCGCACCTGCGGAAATTCCCTTGCCTAGCCTTTTTCGCACCTGCGCATTGCCCATCGCACCTGCGGCATCGCACCTGCGGTTGCCCTAACGCAGGTGCGGCCAACACCAGAACTTACACCAGCAGCTTTTTCTGTAAATTTTCCAAGTTCAAAACCCCGCTAACCATCCGAAATCTATCCCGAGCCCCTCGAGGCCCCAACCAAATATGGAAGCACATCCCATAGCATTATTCCAACTTAGTAGAGCTTTCGAAACACCAAAAATAACACGAAAACACCAAAATTACATCAAATTCAAGCCTATGAACTTTGAAACTTCCAAATTTCGCCAACTACGCCAAAACCAAGCAAAACACCTCCGATTGACCTGAAATTTTGCATACATACTTAAATGTCATTAGGGACCTATTCCAACTTCCGGAATCCCATTCCCACCCCGATAGCCTATTTTCCACTTCCGACCGAAAATCGCCAAAATAACTTTCAGCAATTCAAGCCTAATTCTACACGGGACATCCAAACTTCATTCTGAACACACTTCCAAGTCCCAAATCACCTAACGAAGCTATCAGAGCCATAAAATCTGCGTTCCGAGGTCATTCATCAATAAGTCAACTCTCAGTTGACTTTCTCAACTATTAGGCTACCTTGAGAGACTAATTGCCTCAATGTTCACCGTGACCACTCCGAACCCGAACCAACCGACCCAACACACATAAATGAAGTTGAACCACATAAAATGAATCAGAAACGGTGGAAACGAGGCTAAATTCTCAAAACGACCGGTCGGGTCGTTACAACGGCGACGGCGAACTGTATAAGGGAGGCAGCAAGAGAGGTGTTGGGAGTTTCAAAAGGTTACTCCGGTTCGCACCGAGGCGGCTGGTGGTGGAATGACGTGGTCCAAGGTAAAGTGGAAGCCAAGAAAGTGGCTTACATTAAGTTAGTAGAGAGCACCGACGAGGATCAGAGGGGAGCGAACAGAGAAAGATATAAGGAGGCTAGGAAGGAGGCGAAATTAGCTGTCACAGAGGCTAAGACTGATGATTTTGGTCAACTGTATGAGGAACTCGGGGGAAAAGGTGGGGACAAGAAGTTATTTCGATTGGCCAAAGCGAGAGAGAAGAAGGCTTTAGACCTGGATCAAGTGAGGTACATCAAAGACGAGGACGGTTGAGTATTGATGGAAGAGGCCCAGATTAGGCAAAGATGGTAGTCGTACTTTCATAAACTTCTGAATGAAGAGGAGGATGGAAACATCATTTTAGGGCAATAGGGGCAATTTGGGCAATTTGGGCAATTGGGGAAATCCGAGAGTCACCGAGACTTTAGGTATTGTAGGCGCTTAAGGTTAAGGAGGTCGTGGGTGCGATGGGTAAGATGAGTCGGGGCAAAGTGAATGGACCAGACGAGATTTCAGTAGAGTTTTGGAGATATGTGGTAGAGTAGGCTTGGAGTGGTTGACTGTGTTATTTAATGTTATCTTCATGACAAAGAGGATGCCTGATGAGTGGTGGTGGAGTACAATGGTTCTGGTGCACAAGAACAAAGGGGTATCCAAAATTGTAACAACTATAGGGTTATTATCAAGTTACTAAGTCATACCATGAAAGTGTGGGGGAGGGTGGTAGAAGGGAGGATTAGGAGGGCAATATCTATATCAGAAAATCAGTTTGGGTTTATGCCGGGTCGTTCTACTACAGAAGCTATCCACCTTATCAGGAGGTTGGTGGAACTATACAGAGATAGGAAGAGGGATTTGCATATGGTGTTTATTGACCTAGTGAAGGCGTATGACAAGGTTCCTGGGGACGTCCTTTGGAGGTGTCTGGAGGTGAAAGGTGCGTCAGTGGCTTATATTAGGGCGATAAAGGATATGTATGATGGAGCTATGACTCGGGTTAGGATTGTGGGGGTGACTCAGAGCCTTTTCCGGTTGTTATGGGGTTACACAAAGGATCTGAGCTCAGCCCAATCTTATTTGCTCTGGCGATGAACGCACTGACACACCATATCCAAGGAGAGTGCCATGGTGTATCTTGTTCGCTGATGATATAGTTCTGATTGATGAGACGCAAGGCGGCATGATGGGAGACTAGAGGTATGGAGGCAAGCCCTGGTGGCTAAAGGTTTCAAGTTGAGTAGGACTAAGACGGAATATGTGGAAGGTAAGTTCAGCAACGGGCTGGGGGAAGCGGATGTGGAAGTCAGGCTTGACTCACAGGTCATCCTCAAGAGAGAAAGTTTTAAGAACTTAGGGTCAATTGTCCAAGGAGATGGGGAGATCGACGGGGATGTTACGCACCGTATTGGGGTGGGGTGGATGAAATGGAGGTTAGCGTCTGGAGTCCTATGTGACAAGAATATGCCACTGAAACTCAAAGTTAAGTTCTATAAAGCGGTGGTTAGACCGGCCATGTTGTATGGAGCTGAGTGTTGGCCAGTCAAGAATTTACATATCTAGAAGATGAAAGTAGCAGAAATGAGGATGTTGAGATGGATGTGTGGGCACACTAGGATGGATAAGATTAGGAATGAATATATTCGGGAGAGGTTGGACTGGCTCCCGTGGACGACAAGATGCGGGAAGTGCAACTTAGATGGTTCAGACACGTGCGGAGGAGAAGCCTAGATGCACCGGTTAGGAGGTGGGAGCGGTTGAATTTGGAACGTACGAGAAGAGGCAGAGGGCAGCTTAAGAAGTATCCGAGGACATGGCGCTTGATAGGAACATATGGAGGTCGGGCATTAGGGTGGTAGGCTAGAGGTAGTCGAGAGTTCTTTCCTCTTTATACCGGGTAGTCTGATAGAGTTTTGTTTAGGTTTGTTAGTGGTCTATGTTGTGTTCACATTGTTGTTTTGCATAGTTTTGTGTTATTGTCCTTTCACTTATTCGTTGTTGTTATTTTCTTTCTGGCACATTTTGTTGTTACATGCCTTTTCTTTTGTTTCTTTTATGATATTATTGTCTCTCTTATCGAGCCGAGAGTCTCAGGGAAACAGCCTCTTTACCCTTTTCAGGGTAGGGGTAAGGTCAGCGTACACTCTACTCTCCCAGAACCCACTGGTGGGATTTTACTGGGTATGTTGTTGTTGTTGTTGTTGTTGTTGTTGTAAGCATTAAGCTCAAAAAGATCAAAGAATACCTAAAATTATTTTTCAAAAAGAGCAAAACCTAGGATTTCGCTTCAACTCACATGCCGGCAAGTTCTAGACTCTAATACAATGACACGGACTACACAAATTCTCACCACACATGGAACATGACTCACTAAGGATGATCTCATTCAGACTATCAAACTAATGCAAGTATTCACGGAGCCACAAGATATTAAGTATTAAGCACAAAGTGAATATAAGCCAAGAAAATAAGACATAAGTGTCAATAAAACATGCTATCAAATTCAAATCATGAAAATTTTAAAATATAGGGAAGACACTACACATGCCAAAGCCTAAATATGCTACTACAAAACAAGTCAAAAGGCGTCTAGGAATCCTATCTTCTCCTTCCTTTTATTTCTACATCCTAATCTACTCTAAAAATAAAATAAAAACTACGACCCAGTTCAAACTAATTCGCGTGAAAAAGAATCGAGGCACAAATAAAAATCACAGAGGATTATTACTACCTAAAAAAAATTAAAAGACATGTTTCTTGGATTTTTCATTTTTCTGTGTTTTTAGTTAGACTTTAATCTATCAAGAAAACTGCCTAGGAGATCCATCGTCGGGAAAAGTCCAATCTATATCTATTTTTCTAAAAAAATCTTCGATCATACTAACACAACTAAAATAACATAAAAAGTCACCTAGACAACCTCCTTACTCCACACTTAAGATTATGCATTGTCCCTGTCACGACCCAAAATTCAATCATTTATTAATTTAAATAATTCCCGGTTTTAACAATTATGAAAAATATTTCCTTTCACTTTATTACATATTAACCAAATAAAAATATGTTAAGTAAAATAATGGTTTAAATATTACACTTTAGCAAATATATCCCAACACATCCCACAATCCGGTGTCACAAGTACATGAGCAATTTTTAAGAATTTATACAATCATCACAAAGCATGTCTGAAATACAAATTGGATAAAGAAATTTGAAATAAAAATAAATACAATATGAAGGAGACACTGTCAGTCGCGGATCGCCTCCGGGTGGTACAGCTCGCTAAGATTCTGAATCCTCCACATTGCTATGAAAGTACTTGTGCAACAAAATGCACAGCAATGTAGCATGAGTACAAAAACAACGTGTACTCAGTAAGTCGCCCGCCTAACCTCAGGGAGGTAGTGACGAGAGGTCAAATTAGACACTTGCTAAATGTCAATTTAGAATATTCAGGTGTGGCACTAAGCATGATTTCCATAGGCAATTTATTAAAACCAAGAATAATTATTTTCAACTTTGTTCACATTTAACACTTTATATCTTCGTCATATTAATAACAATTAATCAACATGGGTGATTTAATCACATAACAATTTATCAACGAGAAGAACAACTTCTTCCAAAAAAATTTTAATAACTTTAAATCTTTGTCATTTCAATTGACAACTTAAAATCCCAGGCCAGTAATCAGGCAAAAATCATAGCAACTACGTAGTAAATATCATGTGCAAGCAATGCCGAGGGTCGAATGGCGCAAACCAACAATAATAAATTGTGCACTGCCGAGGGTCGAACGGCTCGAACCATAGATGCATCTATCTGCCCCGCTCGCGAATCGATCATGTGACGCGGTTATACATAAAATAATAAGGCTAGCCTGCTCGCGAATCATGCTTGCGACTTAGGTGCTCATATGAATACACACAAATACAGGGTCATCCTGCTCGTGAATCATACATGCGACTCAGGCACCCGAAGTTACACATGTCCACACAATAAGTCCCCATTTTATCAAGAAAGTCGTTTTCTCAGGAAAGTGGTAAAATTATTTTTAAAAGGGCATGAAGTATAGTTCTTAAATATATGTTTTAAAACTCATTTGCCAAGTTTAATGATATTTACTTAATACAACCCTACCGGGTATACAATTATCCACAGAGGAATCAATTCTCTTTCTAGATGATTGAGAAAATGAACTCTAGTCTTCTTCAGATATTCAATTACGATTTCGATTATATTAGCAGTTTACTATTACAGGCAGGAATCACAGGTACAACACACAAGGCATGCTAGTGGTCCTAGACTACCCGGACATGGCATAATAGTAGCTATGCACTAACTCCCATCACCTCGTGCGTTCGTAGTCTTTGAAGATAATAGCATATACTTAATTAATTCACCTAGGGGGACAATTCCCCCTCACAAAGTTAGAAAGGAGACTTACCTCGATCCAAAATTCCATAACCGACTTCCAATCCCTTCTGACGACTCCAACGGACGCACAACACTCTGAAACTGTCCAAACAATGACAAACCAATGAAGAAATTATGCAACTCCCCAACCCCGCTTAATGAAATGACCAGAATGCCTCAGACCCACGTGCCCAAAATTCCGATATTCTCGTAGATACATTCTACCCATAGCTTTACTAGTTCAATTATACAATTTACTCAAATATTCATGCTCAATTCGTGGCTAAATTCCAATTTACCAATTTCTAGGTTTCCTTCAACATCCCCAAATTTTCCTCAACTTCCCATACCAAATCTATGTATTAATCTTGTATTTAATTCAAAAAAGTGAAGAAATTACTTACCTTGCGATCCTTGACGAAATCCTCTCCTTGAAGCTCCTCAAAATCGCCCCATAGCATATGAAAATAGATGGAGAAATGTCCAAATCCTCGCTTAAAAACAATCTGCCCAGGCCTATTTCCGCACCTGCGGTCCCCTTATCGCACCTGCGGCCTCCTTGGCTCCAGCCCAATTTTGCACCTGCGTCGCCCTTAGCCGCACCTGCGGCCAAAGCCTCGCAGGTGCGGTCACACTAGATGACAGCAACCTTCAGCTTTCTTCAACTTCAAATATTGATCTGTTAACCACCAGAAATCCACCCGAGGCCCCCGGGACCCCGTCCAATTATACCAACCTATTCCAAAACATAATACGGACGTGCTCGAGGCCTCAAATCACATCAAACAACATCGAAATCACGAATCGCACCCAAATCCCAGCTTTATGAACTTAAAAATTTTCAACTTCTACATCTGATGCCGAAACCTATCAAATCATGTCTGATTGACCCCAAATTTTGCACACAAGTCAAATTCGACATTACGGACCTGCTCTAACTTCCAGAATCGCATTCCGACCTCGATATCAAGACTTACACTTCCGGTCGGATTTTCTCAAAAACCTTCAAATTTCTATCTTTAGCCAAATGACTTCAAAATGACCTCCGGACATCCGAATTCACTTCCGATCGCGCTCCCAACTCCAGCATCACCATACGAAGCTATTTCATACTCGGAATCCCAAACGAACATCAACAATACTAAAATGCATGTCAAGCCCAAATCTATGAAATTCTTCTAAAATGCTAACTTCCATAATATATGCTGAAACGCTCCCGGGTTATCCAAAACCCGATCCGGACATACGCCCCAGTCCGAAATCATCATACAAACATGTTGGAACCTTCAAATCCTGATTCGGAGGTTGTTTACTCAAAGTTCCAATCTTAGTTGATTCTTCCAACCTAAGGCTTCTGAAATGAGAATTTTCTTTCCAAATCAACTCTAAACTTCCCAAAATTCAATTCCGACCATGCCCACGGGTAATAATACCTGAAATGAAGCTGCTCACGGCCTCAAACCGCTGAACGACTCGCTAGAGCTCTAAACGACCGGTCGGGTCGTTACATTCTCCCCCACTTAAACTGACCTTCATCCTCGAACGTGCTAAGAACTGCTCTGGAGTTACCTGAAATCATTGTTTAACACCTCGAGCACCTGCCCGTGCTACCACAACCCAGTTGTGTACATTAGCTTGATCACATCTGAAGATTTCTTCTTTTATCCATATACTAAGCTCAGAACCTAGTTCCAATACCTGAAACTTTCTCTGCCAGGCCTAGTTCCAATATATAAACACTGTATCGACTACCACACAACATACCATAATATGATTGCATACCTTTTCTGAATTAGCACCATGCACCGCAAGATTCATCATCTAACCACAATGACGTTCCCTGAACCGTAATAGCCAAACTTCCACGAATCTGATGCTCCCAATGCACCTCATGATATATATACATACATCCTGCTATAATGCTTACGATACTACCACAACGGAGGAAATGTGCATAAATTCATACCCAACTGCAGAGTTAACAAATCCTTGAATATCTCATCTTGATTAGAATCATCACCTCATTATGAACCTGAATAACGGTATTTGTTCTTTAATATACATCTCACATAACCTTATCACACCGATCCCTGATCCGATAATCTTATCTCACCCAGTACGAACTGCTCAGACAACAAATCACCCCAAACATGACCAACAGCCTCACATGATACCACATCCGGCTGTTAGGCAATAACTCGAACATGATAGATAAGAAATGACTCAGGAAGGGACTATTCAACTCACACAACTAATATGAACTTTTCTCAGAATATATATATATATTTATGTTTTACTTCCTATTATATATATATATATATATATATTTATGTTTTACTTCCTATTTTCTGAGAAAAGTTCATATTAGTTGTGTGAGTTGAATAGTCCCTTCTCATCATCACACTGTTGCGGCGTGCAACCCCATCCAAATAACATACCCGTGGAGGCATGCCACCCGATCCCATCATAAAACTCACGTAAGGAAATATATACGGAGCTGAATTGCTCTTTATTACATATTATCGAATATCGATCATAAGCACGCTAAGTGCATAATACCATCCTGGGGAGACTGATAAAGCTGCATGCTACAAAACTCAAGCACAACTGAGGTGCGATATATATATATATATATATATATATATATACACTCTGGATCTCAAGAGCTATCCTGCTCACATAACATCCCTACTACGGGGGACCTCATCATATAGAAATTTATCAAGCCATTTCACAACTCACACGGCACCAATCACAATATCATATGAATTTGACGAATACAGAACAACATCTGTTGTACTAATACCTTTCCATGAAAAAGCACTCTACTGAAATGAACATGCCTGGCTCATACGAGCCCATAATCATATTTAAATCCATCCACAAACATCGAGTCTACCATGCTCACTCCAAACTAAGCTAATAGATTCACCTGGGTCAATATTAACCCACTTTCTCTCATAATGCGCGAGAACAACCATCATAGCCGGGACAAACACCCCACAATCCACAACTAAATGAACTGAACGCCTTCCAGGCATAAATTCTCCATTAAGCAATATTGCACTTCCTTATACTCAGTCCAAATCTTCAATCCATCAAGTGACTACATGTCACACTTTATACAATCTTTTCGCGTTCATGCTTCCACGACCTTCCACACAAGGCAACAAGTCTGAACACCCGCATCACCGACCACCCTAATACTGCAAAACACATCAAGAACCCATGACTAGGGTACAAAGTCTCTTTCCCCGAATATCAATCTCAGGTGACACTGAATATAACACCAGCTTACTCTGAACTTTCAAATCACTCTTTTTTTTGCTCATTCAAGCTCATGACATCCTTGTTAACACCGAACCGCAATCTCGATTCTTACTCCCAGTTACATACTACTTACCGCACCTAACATGCCAATATGAGGTAGCGCAAGAATTCCATCATAACTTCTGAACCACCAATAGGGTGAACACTTCATCATATAGAAACCTTCTACTCAATTCAGGAGTACCATCTCAACACACGAGTGAATTCCCACAATCACCCAACATGCAAATCCTTAAGGAGTAGTCTATACCACCATAACCCTTTCGGAATCCGCCTACATCTGACAGGATATAATACTTGAATGCTCCCACATGAAATCCATTACGACGGCCGACAAGCCCCGCACACACCGGCAAAAACCACATGCATAACTTAATCACACCGAAGGAACTGATCACTGCCGTAAATGTGCCATTTCAACCATGGCTAATCTATCTATTTTCTTTTAATCGTCTTCAATTTCCTCAGGAATAATAGCAACTTCCTTCAACTCATAGCACACCCAACCCTCACTCATCCCGAGTGACCTTGATTCACGAGTCTATGCTGCCTAAATTTTGCGACCCGTCCCATACCCTCCTGATAATCTTCCTACAATCCGAAGTTTATTTCTCTCACTCCTCCAATACTATCCTGCATGCTGATACATATCATAGAACATTCCAACAATCCTCCTTTTTATTAGAAATTACTCTGCAAAATCTCGATTCTCGATCATACTACTGCCTGAAACCCTTAAACACCGCATTCTTAACTTTTGAACTCACTAAGACCGCTATTGAGAGTCACCCACTCTGACTGGCCCTGAATACAACAACTCCAAGGCTCTTCTAGCACATGAACACCCTTTTCAATGAAGCACGTGACCGAGTCACTATCCTGACAACTCACATATGCCTTAAGCATAAATTCTGAATCTTCCAAAGCCTAGCCCTGATCCGACAGGGCCAACTCTTTCACCACATTCCTCAAATTCCACGCAAAATCACCATTTTACTCATTTCCCTTAGCTGAAATAACTTGCCAACACGCCGACAATCCGCAACCCTATGAGAAGACAACCCTACAACCCAACTGCAGATGGTGGGACTCCCCCACTTAGCCCGAAGCTACTCCTTCCACCACTCTAGACCCTGCCGATATCCTTTCTCCTTTGATAACGCGATCTTGCTCAACCAATCTGTCCAAATTCTTCCAAATTCTCTAGCTAGCAATCCCTAAATACTCAAATTCTCTAGCATCATTCACGCATCCTGCCTCCTACCAAATAGCCATTAGAACCCCTCACAGAAACATGCCAACCATGCCACCGCTAACCTATTCACAGGAGATAACCCACCTGTGGAAATCACCCACGGACATCTTCCAATGATGTTGAAATGTCTGCTCTCTGCGACTTCAATACCCCATCCTACGCCCTGCTTCATTTACCAACTTTACTAGTACGTCCGCTTTTCATGGACATCCATTAAATGCGCAACAATATCTTCAAATTTCAAGTTATGCTACCGCTCCCCCACTTTGCAACCGCTCGACTTCCGCTTCTTACACCGGGCCTCCTAGAAATGGAACCAATGCCTAGCCTCAATTCAGGATCATTCTCTACCAATCCCATTCTTCAATACTTCTTCTCAATACTCTGACCCCACGCAACCGAAGAAACCATAGCGCCGACAATCTTAACACATTCCATACGATCAACGACGGCGACTTCACCTCACAGGTACATATCCCACCTCACTTGAAGACACCAAGTCTTATGAATTTATCAACCCAAATCGGACCATTCATAACCCAAATGCCTTTCCTCTACCGGAACTAAAATATCGAAATCTCAAAATCACACTCTGAGAAGACCTCCCTTCAAACCATTCATCACCCCCAACATACCGGCAAGCATTCTATCATCACATCGACTTCGCGCGAGTATCATCACTACCTGAGCATATCCTTAAGGCTCTCACAAACACAGCTACTGAGCTGAAACAACATATTATTCTTCCACAGGGCAACGACAATAACTTCGCAGGGAGAAACATGTTGCACCGCACCCATGGCACCATTTCAATTCCTCAAATTCCTAATTCATAGCAAGCGCTTCGCGATGCGTAAGATTGAGTAATAATAAACTTGGGCATGAGCCTTAAAGGAATCAAATCGCACGATGAGGAATCAAGAAGGGAAGTACTCCTAACAACCCTGTAGCGTCTCGAAGATAAGTACAGACGTCTCTGTAGCGATCTGCAAGACTCTACTAGACATGCTCATGACTAGTGAGACCTAAGGGAACCTAGAGCTCTGATACCATGTTGTCACGACCCAAAATCCATAAGGTGGTGATGGCGCCGGACATCATTGTCAGGAAAGCCAATCATTTATTAATTTAAATAATTCCCGATTTTAACAATTATGAAAAATATTTCCTTTCACTTTATTACATATTAACCAAATAAAAATTTGTTAAGTAAAACAATGGTTTAAATATTACACTTTAGAAAATATATCCCAACACATCCCAGAACCCGGTGTCACAAGTACATGAGCAATTTCTAAGAATTTATACAATCATCACAAAGCCCGTCTGAAATACAAATTGGACAAGGAAATTTGAAATGAAAATAAATACAATACGGGGGAGACTCTGTTAGCTACGGATTGCCTCCGGATGATACAGCTCGCCTAAGTCTCTGAATCCTCCACATTGCTATGAAAGTACATGTGCAGCAAAATGCACAGCAAGTGTAGCATAAGTACAAAAACAACGTGTACTCAGTAAATCGCCCGCCTAACCTCACAGAGGTAGTGACGAGAAGTCAAATTAGACATTTGCTAAAGCACAATTTAGAATATTCAGGTGTGGCACTAAGCATGATTTCCATAGGCAATTTATTAAAATAAGGAATAATTATTTTCAACTTCGTTCACATTTAACACTTTTTATCTTCGTCATATTAATAACAATTAATCAACATGGGTGATTTAATCACATAAAAATCTATCAACGGGAAGGAACAACTTCTTCCAAAATCTTTTTAATAACTTCAAATCTCTGTCATTTCAATTGAAAACTTAAAATCCCAGGCCAGTAATCAGGCAAAAATCATAGCAACTATGCAGTAAATATCATGCGCAAGCAATGCCGAGGGTCGAACGGCTCGAACCATAGATGCATCTATTTATCCCGCTCGAGAATCGATCATGCGACGCGGTTATACATAAAAGAATAAGGCTAGCCTGCTCGCGAATCATGTCTGCGACTAAGGTACTCATATGAATAAACACAAATACAGGGTCATCCTGCTCGCGAATCATATATGCGACTCAGTCACCCGAAGTTGCACATGTCCACACAATAAGTCCCCATTTTATCAAGAAAGCCGTTTTCTCAGGAAAGTGGTAAAATTCTTTTTAAAAGGGAATGAAGTATAGCTCTTAAATCTTTGTTTTGAAACTCATTTGCCAAGTTTAATGATATTTACATAATACAACCCTACCGGGTATACAATTATCCACAGAGGAATCAATTCTCTTTCTAGATGATTGAGAAAATGAACTCTAGTCTTCTTCAGATATTCAATTACGATTTCGATTATATTAGCAGTTTACTATTACAGGAAGGAATCACAGGTACAACACACAAGGCATGCTAGTGGTCCTAGACTACCCGGACATGGCATAATAGTAGCTACGCACAGACTCCCGTCACCTCGTGCGTACGTAGCCCCCCGAAGATAACAGCATATACTTAATTAATTCACCTAGGGGGACAATTCCCCCTCACAAAGTTAGAAAGGAGACTTACTTCGCTCCGAAATTCCATAACCGGCTTCCAGGCCCTTTCGACGACTCCAACGGATGCACAACGCTCTGAAACTGTCCAAACAACGACAAACCAATGAAGACATACTCTAATATTTGCAAAATTCCAAATTATGCAACTCCCCAACCCCGCTTAGTGAAATGACCAGAATGCCCTCGGGACCTCGTGCCCACGTGCCCGGAAATCCGAAATTCTCAAAGATACATTCTACCCATAGCTTTACTAGTTCAATTATACTATTTACTCAAATATTCATGCTCAATTCATGGCTAAATTCCAATTTACCAAATTTCTAGGTTTCCTTCAACATCCCCAAATTTTCCTCAACTTCCCATACCAAATCTATGTAATAATCTTGTATTTAATTCAAAAACGTGAAGAAATTACTTACCTTGCGATCCTTGACGAAATACTCTCCTTGAAGCTCCTCAAAATCACCCATAGCATATGAAAATAGATGGAGAAATGTCCAAATCCTCGCTTAAAAACAATCTGCTCAGGCCTTTTTTCCGCACCTGCGGTCCCCTTGTCGCACTTGCGGCCTCCTTGGCTCTAGTCCAATTTCGCACCTGTGGCGCCCTTAGCCGCACCTGCGGACAAAGCCTCGTAGGTGCGGTCACACTAGATGACAGCAACCTTCAGCTTTCTTCAACTTCAATTATTGATCCGTTAACCACCCGGGATCCACCCGAGGCCCCCAGGACCCCGTCCAATTATACCAACCTGTTCTAAAACATAGCTTATTTTTTAAGATGAATACGGGTTACTGATAATCAAGGTAATCGATAAAAATGAATAATAGACAATATTGCAGAAATATAGAAAATCGAAGTTGATTGTATTCAAGAATCAGATGCCTTTACAAGTTGTATTCCCCTCCCTTATATAGGAGATTCCTATAACGTACCACTCTTGCTATGGTTGCTCATTAATGAATAATTATGACATTAATGAGGCTTTACAAAGGATAACGATAATGGGGTTCGGTTACATAACGTTCGAGTAATCAATTGCAGGTCCTTGAATCTGCCCGTAGATTTATCTAGATTCATTCTGACTGTGCCTCCTCTCATTTTGATCAAGTTGAGTTTCCCGGGGCTGATAAGTTCGTGCGTTTACTGAACCGTGACTCTTTGTACCGTATCTCTTCAAAGAATCACATCCAGATGTCACGTTTTCCTGTGTCCACGTGACTGGCTGAGTTGTCAAAAACTGGCTTACGTGTGAAACTCTTTTTTACCAATACAGATAGTCCCCCCACTTACCATATATTTAACGATTGATATTTGGTAAGTGGATATTCATTTATGGCGGGAATATTTTGTCACTGTTTTTCCTTAAATCATTGTATCCTTCTCTGCACCATAGGCGTCGTTTGTCACTTCCATTTAATGCTCATACCACGTGTCCTTTTCGGATTGGTTCCGCATTTACTCAGCACCTATTAGAGCTTTTTGCGGTTGTGCCAGTCCCGAAGTGACATCTTCAATTATGACTTTTCATCATTATTTTCCTTTTTCTTCATGTTTGACGGTTGTCTTCAAGTATAAATACATGTTTTCTTTTCTTTGCTTCCACGAAACACTTTTCTAACTTTGTCTTTTGTAAAGAACTTTCTTCTTTGCCTTTGTAAACATGTCTTCTTCAAACCAACCTCAAAGAGTAATAGATATTGAAAGTTTAGTGCCATCTTCTACTCCGACTAGGAGTCGGAGGGGCTGTAGACTTAGAAGTCTAGGATCCATTCCTTCGAGGGGATCCTCTTCTTCTCAGATAGTTCTTCCTCCTTCCACTAGATCTCCAGTTTCTCCGATATTTAGGGTTTCTCGGTCTTTATCTAGAGGTAGAGGAGAATGCCTTCGTGAACTTGGAGTCGATGAAATTGTCCCTGCTGAGTTTGTTTTTGCTAGGGATAGTCAAGTTCTTGTAGATCAATCTTCTTCTCTTGATAGTGTCGAAAGATATCCAACCCTTATAAGTGAAGGTGAGATTTCCCTTGTTCGGAGGGAGTGCTTTTGGAAGTCTGACTTTCCTGTCTATATTCCGAATAGTAATAAAAGAATAACGTCTTACAAGACGGAATATTCTTTTGTTTATACATATCCTTTAACTTTAGGGTTTAGACCCCCGATTGACCTAGTTATAATTGAGTTTTGCCGTTTTCTTAATATCTGCTTAGGACAAGTTGGCCCGCTTGTATGGCGAGTTGTCTCATATCTTAGGAGTTTGGCTTCTTTAGCCTCGGTTCCTTTTACCTTCAACCATCTTATTCACCTATACTCTCCTACCATATTTCGTGAAGGGGTTTTTACTCTGACTGCTAGAAGCAAAAGAGTGCTGGTAACCTCTGGAGACGATAAGGATAGGGCATGTTACCTCCGGTATGTTGTTATACCCACTGTTGGTTTAGTGGGTGAAGAAAATCTTCCCTTCCCTGAGAAGTGGAATCGTACACGTAAGTATGCTTTAGATCATATTTAATTTTTCTTGTTTTGACTTGAGATGTTTTATTTAACACCGTATTTGGGTTTTTTTTCTTCTCTCAGCAATCATGAATATTGTTGAGAATGTCTCCAGTATTCGTGATTGGGTAGAAAAATTGTTATCTGTTTCTCCTTCAGAAGAGAGATCTTGGAAGTACCTCGCTGGGAGGTATGGTTGGCAAGTAAACACCCACGCTAAGTGAAGCTTTTGTTCTTGCTTTTTTCCTTACTCGCGTCTTTTTTTTTTAAAACTTTTTTTCCCTTTTTAATAGGGTTCTCGGCTCGTGGGGTGTCTCCTTCATCTATCCCAAAGATGTCCTTGGCTCATGCCCAGGAAATTATTGTTGGTTAATCGAAGAGGAAGATGAGTGAGTCTCGTTCCGTAGAAGAGGAAGAATAGGGTGCTTTAGTGCACAGGCCACGGAGAAGGCGAATGGTTTTAGATGATGAGCTTACAGCCTCAACCTTGCCTTCCGTGTCTGTGATTGAGCCCCCTGTTCTTGATGATGTTTCACATTCCCCTATTCACGAGGGTGTTGATCTTGCTCCTAACGACGTCCTTTTGGCTGTTGTCTTTCCTGCTTCTTTGAGAGAAGTTGTTTCATCTGTTCCTTTGGCTATTTCAACTTCTGCTATTGCTTTGCCTGTAACTTCTTCAACTCTTCAACTTTTCAACTCTCTGTGCCTGCTTCTTTTCCCGTGGCTTCTCCAGCTCCTCAACCTTCCGTGCATGTTGTTGTTCCATCTCTGCCTGCTTCCATGCCTTCCGTTAGGGAAGTAGGGTCTTCCAGCAGAGAGATGCGGCAGGTGGTAATAGAGGTTCCAGCTGAGGGGAATCTTTTCAAGAAAACGGGTGAGCCCGAAGTGTGGCTCAAGCCTTTGATAGGTCCCTCTGAGAAAGCAAAGCTAGCCAGCCACGGTGCTCTTACATGGGCCAATGAGGTCGTGCATACTTCTTTGAAGGTATGATGCAAGTTATCCTCTTTCACTCTCGTATATGAAATTTACCATATCTGACTGGTTTATTTCTTGTAGATTAACCTTATAGGCATGGAGCTTATGAAGAGGATTTCAAACACGGACCAAGAGACAAGAGAGTTGCAGGCCGATGTTGATAATTGGAGAGCACAGTATGATAGCTTAAGGATTGACATGGATGCTTTAGAAGAGGAAAAGAATGCCTTGAAGCGGCAGATGAGACTCATGGCAGCAGAATTGGTAGTGAAAAGGGCTTCTTGCAGTCAGGCTGATAAAGATAAAAGAGTGTTATGGAATCTTCGCTCGCGGAGCAGCTGTCCCGTGCCTCGGAGGAGATTAGAGACTTGAAGAACTTGTTGGGGCAGAAGGAGGAATACTCAGGCGAGCTCGTGCAATCACTCACTCGTACTCAAGAAGACCTTCGTAGGGCTTTAGACAAAGCTCAAACTTTAGAGGAGTCGATTGTTCCATTAAGGGCCGCCCATGAAGCTGCGGAAGCGGAGAAGGACGGATTGAGAGCTGAGCTTCAAGTATGGGCAAAGGATTATGAAGATTTAGAAGAGGTGGCTGCTGTCGATGTGAGCTGAGCGTATATAAATTCTCTCCTTGACACATTAATGGAAATGAATCAAGAGGGTTTTGATCTTAGTGCTGAAATAGCCAAAACTAAGGAAGCCATGGAGAAGGCTCAACAAGGTCATAACCTCTCTTCACCTGATGGTGAGATTCCAGCCGCTCATGCCTCTTCATCCCCAGTTGCTCCCGCTCCTTCTGCCACTGAAGTCAACCCCTCTCTTGAAAAGATTTAGTTGGTTTATCCCTTTTTTTTTTTTTTCTTTGTATCAATTGGTGGTTACCCCCAGTCCCATCGGGGGTAAATTTGGATTTCCTTTAAGTCCCCAAATGACAACTTAGGGGCACCACAATGTATATAAAAATTTTATACGGCTAAGTATAAGTTAATACTTAGTTTTAGCCGTTTTAATATATAAATGTTAGTTCGACTTTTGTTGAGTTTCTGTTTCACTCTTTAAGTCTTTTGCACGCTTTATTCTTCGAGGTTTTAGTTTTACCTTCGAGTTTTTCATGGGGAATGCTTTAGACTACTCGTACCTTTTTAGTAATAGGCACGGTTTCATATCAAATGTGTGCCTTTTTGTAATATGCATAGNAGAATGTTTCCAAGCAAAGTTTTTTGTTTGAACTTCCATGACATTTTGCATGTGTTTGGTTATCGTCTAAAACTCATGTTTGCAACTGTTTTTGTTTAACAGATTTGATATACTCTTGTATTTTGTAACTGTTTTCATAGGTAACAGTTTTTTGATATTAATACAAGGAAACAACTGCCTTTTACTAGTAAAAGTTTTTAAAAAGATTGGGGGTTTTACCCGCAACTAAATTGGAAACAGTTTTCTAATTAGTACGAGGGAAGTGTTTTCTTATTCGTAACTGTTTTTATTTGATAACAGTTTTTTGAACAAATACAAGGATTTAGATCTTTCATCCATAACTGTTTTATTTGAGAATAGTTTTTTGAATGAGTACATTGATGATGATCTTTTACCCTAACTGTCTTTACAACAGCTTTGAATAAGTATAAAGATATACATTTCTTTCTCGTGACTGATAGTTTTCCTTTCAACCTGAATATGTTCGAAGGTCGCTTTTTTGCATTAGGCTTTGTATTTGGATGGCTCTTTTGATTTCTTTCGATTCTGCTCGTGTCACTTGTCTCCATCGTCTTTCCAAGATGTTCTTGGAACATTTTAGTCACTAACCCTTGATAGGTGGCTCCAGTATTTTTTAAGCCAAAAGGCATAACTTTATAACAGTAAGTCCTCTTGTTCGTAATGGAGGAAGTTTTTTCCTCATCTGGGGGATTCATTTTAATCTGATTATAACCATAATATGCATCTAAGAAGATTAATAATTCATGACCTGCTGTGGCATCAATCATTTGATCTATATGTGGCAATGGGAATGAATCTTTGGGTCATGCTTTATTTAAGTCAGTATAATCTACGCATACTCTCCACTTGCCATTATTTTTAGGTACTACCACAGTGTTTGCTAACCAGTTAGGGTACGTTACCTCTCGTATCGAACCAATCTTCAAGAGTTTCTGTACCTCTTCGTCGATCACTTGGTTCTTGAATGGTCCTTGCTTTCTTTTCTTCTGCTTAACAGGTACGAAGGATAGATCTTCATTTACTTTATGAGTCATCACTTCTGGTGAGATGCCTGTCATATCTGAGTGGGACCACGCAAATCGGTATGTGTTAGCCTTTAAATAATTAATTAACTTACCTCTTTGAGCGGGTCCTAGCCTCGTGCCTATATACACCTTCTGCTCAGGCTTTTGTTCAAATAACGGAACAGTTTCGAGCTCCTCCGTAGTTGTTTTGATGTGCTCATCTTCCTCTAGTTCACGAATGACGTCCGGTCTGGAATCTGCATCTGTGTGGTATAGTGTACCTTCTTGACTCTCCTTCTCGTAAGTATTTTCTTTCGTACCTGTTTCAGCAATAATACCTCCCGTACCTATTCGGGTAGTAATTTCTTCCATGCTCGTTTGGGCGGTGTTACCTGCTTGGGGGTTTTCCTTATCTCGTAATTCTTCCACCTCTATTTTATTGTTGTAGTGTACCACAAAGTTTATATTTCTTGCGGTTTGCTGATCGCCTTTGATTTGTTGAATCTCCCATTCAGAGGGGAATTTAATTACCTGATGCAACGTGGAGGGTATCGCTTTCATNAAAGATATTACCAGAGCATCGTTGTGCGGAAGCATTAATCCGCTGATATCTGCATCATCGAAGGTTATATCATCTTCTCCACGATCCCGTTTCCCATGTGTAATTGTGAACTTTGTGGTTGTTTTGCAAACCACTCTATTTACTTCTTCACCCCCGTCGTTAACGGTTCGTTTTGGAGAATGAGGCTTTGGGGGCTCCTTCTTGTTCCTCATATATGCCTGTTTACCTTTATCACTGAACAATTCTATTAAATAGCCCTGTTTTAACAAATTTTCTACTTCATCTTGTAAAAATCTGCAATCCGCAGTTTTGTGCCCATGATCATTGTGAAATTCACACCAGTGATCTAGGTTTCTTCTACTTGGATTTGACCGCATTTCTTTGGGCCACTTAACCTTGTCTCCCATGTTCCTCAATATTGAGACAAGTTCAGTAGTACTTACATTAAAGGTATGATCCCCAATTTGAGTACTACCTCTAGGTCGTTCATCTCGATCTTTTCTAGATATAGACGAGGATGAAACTACGTCTCTTCCTTGTGGTCTATAGTCCGACCTAGTGTTTTCGAACCTGGGGCAGATATCACGTCCCGAGGGTCCTAAGTAAGGTTTGTACCTGATCTTCTATCTGATTCAGGACATCTGGATCTGGAATGATCTTCATCTCTCGAACGATCAATGATATCTTCTTCTATTCTGAGTTTAGTATTGTACCTGTTATATACATCGTTCTATGTTGTAGCGGGGAATTCTCTTAGACTCTCCTTAAGTCGTCTCGTGGCTTCTGAGCTTTTATCGTTCAGGTTGCTTGCAAATGCCATGGCTTCCCCAATTATCAGGCACCCTGGCTAACTGCATTCTTTCTCGTTGAAATCTGTCTACAAACTCATGGAGTAGTTCCGTGTTTCCTTGTTTTATTTTGAATATGTCTTCGATTCTCTTCTCAACTTTTTGTGCACCAGAGTGTGCTTTTATAAACGAATCTGCAAGCTCAGCAAAAGAGTCGATAGAATTTTTAGGGAGAAGAGAATATGAGGTTAGGGCCCTTTTTGGTAAGTGTTTCCCCAATTTTTTTGACAAGGACTGATTCAATCTCTTTTTTCGTTAAGTCGTTGCCTTTTACCCCAGTAGTGAAAGCAGTCACATGGTCGCGTGGGTCAGTTGTTCCATCATATTTGGGAACGTCAGGCATTTTAAACTTCTTGGATATAGGCAAGGGTGCCACACTTGGCTTCCAAGGTTGTTGAGAATATCTATCAACATCGATGCCTCTGATGATAGGTGGTACTCCAGGAATTTGTTCGATGCAATCATTCTGCTCCTTCATCTATTTCTGCATGGTTAGCAGTAAATTTGTAATTCTGAGTTATTAGATATTACATGGTCTCGTTTCGAGAGATTCATTAGGAGTATCTCCTATTCCTGAGTTTTCCAACCCAGATTAAGGATTTTCCATGGTGATGGTGTTATTGGGGGGTGGCGTCGGCAGTGTAGGTAATGCTGCCGGCAATCCTCTCGCAATTCTTGCAAAGCTTGGCTCACATACTCTGCAATCATTTGCTTTACAAGATCTTGTTCCACAGTTTGATCATTATCACCATTGTTGTTATTGGATCTTTCTGGGGATTGTTCCCTCAAACCACGTGGGGTTCCTGAAGGTGATGGAACTGGGGTTCCACTCTTTTGCTGGTTGTTGTCATTGGAGTTTGACATAATTCAGAGGATATCACTTGAAAAGTAAACAAAGATTTTCAGATTCCCAGTAACGGAACCAATTTGTTTAACCAAAGAATTAGACCCTTTGACTAAAGCTTATTTTTTAAGATGAATACGGGTTACTGATAATCAAGATAATGGAGAAAAATGAATAATAGACAATATTGCAGAAATATAGAAAATCGAAGTTGATTCTATTCGAGAATCAAATGCCTTTACAAGCTGTATTCCCCTCCCTTTTATAGGAGATTCTTATAACGTACAACTCTTGCTATGGTTACTCAGTAATGACTAATTATGACATTAATGAGGCATTACAAAGGATAACGGCAATTGGGGTTCGGTTACATAACGTTCGAGTAATCAATTGTGGGTCCTTGAATCTGCCCGTAGCTTTTTCTAGATTCATTCTGACCGTGCCTCTCTCCCGTTTTGATCAGGTTGAGTTTCTCGGGGCTGATAAGTTCGTGGGTTTACTGAACCGTGCCTTTTTGTTCCGTACCTCTTCAAAGAATCACATTCAGTTGTCGCGTTTTCCTGTGTCCACGTGACTGTTTGAGTTGTCAAAAGTTGGCTTACGTGTGAAACTCTTTTTACCAATTCAATAATGCGGACTTGCTCGAGGCCTCAAATCACATCAAACAACATCGAAACCACGAATCGCACCCAAATACCAACTTTATGAACTTAGAAATTTTCAACTTATACATCCGATGCCGAAACCTATCAAATCACGTCCGATTGACCCCAAATTCTGCACACAAGTCAAATTCGACATTACGGACCTGCTCCAACTTCAGGAATCGCATTCCGACCTCGATATCAAGACTTCCACTTCTGGTCGGATTTTCTCAAAAACCTTCAAATTTCTATCTTTAGCCAAATGACTTCAAAATGACCTCCGGACATCCAAATTCACTTCCGATCGCGCTCCCAACTCCAGAATCACCATATGAAGCTATTCCCATACTCGGAATCCCAAAGAGACTTCAAAATACTGAAATGCACGTCAAGACCAAATCTATGAAATTCTTCTAAAATGCTAACTTCCATAATATACGCTGAAACGCTCCCGGGTTATCCAAAACCCGATCCGGACATACGCCCAAGTCCGAAATCATCGTACAAACCTGCTGGAACCTTCAAATCCTGATTTGGAGGTCGTTTACTCAAAGTTCCAATGTTAGTTGATTCTTCTAACCTAAGGCTTCTGAAATGAGAATTTTCTTTCCAAATCAACTCTAAACTTTCCGAAATTCAATTCCGACCATGCCCACGGGTCATAATACCTTAAATGAAGCTGCTCACAGCCTCAAACCGCTGAATGATGCGCTAGAGCTCGAAACGACCAGTCTGCTCGTTACAGTCCCCAATGCACACCATAACTAATAAGCGGGTAAAAGAAACTCCCTAGTTAGGCCAAAGGCCGAAGCACTAGCAACTCATGTGGCACTCAAATTTCTCTCCGGGTATTTATTTTTTGTGCGGGCACCCCACACTTAGTTATAACCATCTGACTTGTTGTTGCATCCTTCCAGTGGTTTTTCTTTTCATGCTCCTACAAAATCAAAAATGACATTACGAAAATAACACACACAAAAATTAGAAAAACTAAAAATAAAAGAAAGCACCAAAGTTGGGTTGCCTCCCATCGAGCGCCTGATTTCAAGTTGCGACACAACGTGAATCACTTTCTGCCTCCACCTAGAACTTATAAATTGAATCCCAAGTTTTGCTTCAAGTTTTAGGTTATGCTCCAAGGATCGTGGGACAAATCTAATTGGCCCAAGCAACCATTTGCCACGATCCCAAATCCTAAACCGACCGTGATGTGTCGCCTATCATGGAACTAGGCTAGCCAACCATTTCAGACTATCATAATATTTCATAATTTCCCAAAATTAGCAGATTTTAAAGCAAAATTAGATGAACAATTTATACACTTTCCCAAAACCTGGAGTCAACTGTCATGAGCATCTAGAACTGTAAATACAATGTACAACAAGGTGACTTGCTACTACAAATCCTGGACTACAAAAGACAAAAACTATGAACTGAGGAAAATAAAGGAGGTGAGTTGGGGACGTTGAGCAGCTACCTCGATCCTTGAACAACTCCAAGCTCGTCCAGAAATCAGCTAGTGAGATGTGTTCGGTACCTGGATCTGCACACAGAGGTACATGGAGTAACGTGAGTACGCCAACTCAGTAAGTAATCAAAGTAACTAAAAACTTAAGTGTAGTGACGAGTATTTATAAATCATGCAAATCCATATAATAAGTGACTATGGAAATAAGTAAATCAAGTCAGGACTTTACATTTCCGAGTATTTCATAAAACTCTAGAATTTACATTTCCAAGTATTTCATAAAATTCCAGTTTCCATTTTAAAAAAATCTCGTATAAAAACATTTATCCAACATTTATCATTAGAGGCTTAGTTTAAAGAAGCATGAAAAACAGTAGTTTCATAAAATATAAGCCCCTCGGGCACAATATCACTCACAATAAAGCCTCTCGAGCAAGCCTCTCAGTCACTCGTGACTCCACTATCAGTATCTCATGCTCTCACTTAAACACTCGTACTCAGCAAGTACCATGAATACACACAACTGATGCGGCGTGCAACCCGATCCATATGTAATATAACATATATATTGTTGCGGCGTGCAACCCGACCCATAACTATCCTCACATACTCGGCTCTCGGCCTGGACATATATATTGCTTCGGCGTGCAGCCCGATTCTTAACTATCCTCACATACTCGACTCTCGTCCTGACTCAGTCATCCTCACAAGCCACTCGGGCAATTCATCTCAACTCACGGGACTCAACCCAAACATACTTCTTAGAGTTTCAAAGCAGTGTGATAACAGTGAAAATAATAACAAGTGGTAAACATGATTGAGTTCACATATGTTCTATCAGGATAGTGGTAGAATAGTGCAAAAGTACCTATGAGGGTCTAAACAAGTCGGCACAAGGCCCCAAACATAGAAAATACCTCTGAGGGTCTAAACAGGTCGGCACAAGGCCCTAAACATGGAAAATACCCCTGAGGGTCTAAACAGGTCGGCACAAGGCCCCAAACATGGTTCACAGCCTATAAACAAGTATAAACTTCTGAAAGACAAGATGTCGTAAGGTTTCAAATCGAATACGCGGCTTAATAGTCGTTACGGGACGGACCACGTCACAATCCCTATCGGTGCACGCCCCCACGCCCGTTACCTAGCATGTGCATCACTTCATTTACCAAAACAATATCACATAACGGGGTGTCATACCCTCAGGTTTAGAGTTACAATCGTTACTTACCTCAAAACATCCCAAAAGCTACTCCGCGATGCGCTTGCCCCTCGAATTGGCTCCCAAATGCTCCAAATCTAATTAAAATCAGATTAACATAATCAATATACGCTAACGAAACAAAACCCTTTCGAAAGATATAAATTTTAACACAAATTCTCGAAATTCGGCCAAATCAGAGCCCCGGGCCCACGTCTCAGAATTCTATAAACTTACATCACTATATCCTCATCCTCCCACGATTCTATACATACCAAGAACACCACAATCGGACCACCAATTGCCCATTCAAATCACCAAAAGAATTTTCCAAATTCTCCTCCCATTTTTCCCAACTTTTCTACTTTAATTCCTCAAATTGCATGGTGAAAATCAAGACAAATTCATGAAATTGAACCAAAAATGATTGAAGAACACTTACCATAAGAACCCCACTGAAAAGCTCATCCAAAATCTCCTTCACCCGAGCTCTCTAATGAAAAAAATAAGTTATGGCCAAGAACCCCCGAATTAGAACTTAAAAATTGTTCTGCCCAGGCCTCCTTCTTCACTACGATCATGGAAGCTCCCACACAATCGCGAAGAACGAATCTTCTGCCCCATCAAATTACAAAACGCGATCGCATACATCCACACACGATCGCGACTCAGCAGGACATAAACCCACTCGATCGCGAACCACTCCACTCGATCGCGAAGAACAACGACTCAGCCCCCCTCACGCGCCCATCAACTCTATGCAATCGCGACCTCCACCGCGCGATCGCGTATAACAAGAATCCTACCATCCCTAGCTAGGCATACACGATCACAAACATCCTCCCGCGATTGCGTAGAAGGAAACCAGAAACTCACACCAGCAAAATCTGCCCAGTTTTTAAGCTAAAAGTTGGTCTGTTAACCACCCGAAACACACCCGAGGCCCTCGGGACCTCAACCAAATATACCAACATATCCCATAGCATCATTCAAACTTAGTCGAGCCTTTGAAACACCAAAAACAACGCAAAAACACCAAAATCACATCAAATTCAAGCCTATGAACTTTGAAACTTCTAAATTTCGCCAATGATGCCGAAACCAACCAAAACACATCCAATTGACCTGAAATTTTGCACACATATCCAAAACGGCATTACAAACCTGCTACAATTGTCAGAATTCCATTCCGACCCTGATATTTCCCTGTCGACCGAAAATCGCCAAAAACTAACTTTCACCAATTCAAGCCTAATTCTACACCGGATATCAAAAATTCATTCCGAACATACTCCTAAGTCCGAAATAACCTAACAGAGCTATCCGAGCCATAAAATCCACATTCTGAGGGCGTTTACCAATAAGTCAACTTAGTTGACTTTTTCAACTATTAAGCTAATTTAAGAGATTAAGTGTCTTAGTTCTCATCACAACCACTCCGAACCCGAACCAAACGACCCAACATAATGTAAATAGGCTAAGAAACATATGATAAAGAAGAAACAGGGGAAACGGGGCTAATCTCACAAAATGACCGGCCGGGTCATTACACCATTGTACTATTCTACACTTCTTGGCCTTTAGATGTGGTATGTAATCCCATAATTCTGGCACGAAAAATTCTAGAATGTAGGGATCTTGTTCCTCATTCCTTGATTCTCCAACTGGCTCAGATAACTCTATTTTCATACACCATCCAAACACAATGTTAAAAAAATCTTGGAGTGAGGACTAATATGCTCAAATACATAAACTTTAGGACTTTCAACATCCTCAACACCAATGATAATAGAATCAACAAAATTTGTATCCTCGCTATCCTTCACTGACTCTAGTATCACGTCTTCATCATCGGCATCCTCAGATTCTAGTTGTCTAGGTTGTTGGTATTCTACTCTGACCTCCTCAATTAGAGTGTCAACTGCCGACTCTAATTCACATTGTTTTTGGCTACTATCCACCATATTGACTGGTTGAACATTCAAATCTTCTACTACTTGACTCGCTTAAGCCTTTAAGTTGTGAATAGTTGCCTCTTGCCTTTGTATCCGTAATTGTGTGTCATTATTTTATTCCACAAGGCACCTTAGCATATCATTGATCTCTTTCAGGCCATCATCCCTGGGTTCTTTGTACCTATTAATTTCACAAGAAAAAATTAAAACCATCATATTAAGTGGTTGGGGGAGGATAAGACATATAAGCACAACCATAAAAGTGACGATTTTGACCACCATACACATCACACACATTCCACAAATAAGATTGAGTTGGTGCACATAACTCGCTATCAAAAATATTTTGATAATATTTCCACGGGTGGTTTCCTTCACAATATTTATGAGGATCAAAAATAGAATTACCAACACTTAAACTCCCATAATTTCAAGATGTCATGTTTCTCAAATAAACAAGTAAAATAAAATAAAAGTAAATAAATAAATAAAAAATAAAATAAAGTTTAAACTTGAAACCTAGCAATATATACACCTACAGCTACAACATTAGATCTACGTCAATAGCGTCAAAATTTGATCACGTCCAACTGTCACGACCCTAATTCCCAAATCACGGGATCGTGATGGAGCCTAACATAATACTTGCTAGGCAAGCCGATGTTAGAAATTTACTAGCCATTTACTTTTAAAGTTACTTGCACATAATAGAACAATTCAAAATAAATACAAAATCTAATACTTTCCACTGAATAACTTCATGAAATACTAAAAACGGTCAATAATAAAACTGAACCACAAACTAAATATATATATAAAACTACCCCAGGGTCTGGTGTCGCAATTCACGAACTACTAAGAATACTACAAATAATAGGTTGAAAGAAATAATGTAACAGTTCCGAATATAATAAAAACAGTATCTAAAGAACTAAGAGAAGACTCCAGGAATCTGCGGACGCCGACAGATCTACCTCGTGTCTCCGAATGATGAATGCTGGCTATTAAAAATCTCCTAACGCTGGTCGGTACCTGGATCTGCAAAAAATAGTGCAGAGTGTAGTATCAGTACAACCGACCCCATGTACTGAGTAAGTGCCGAGTCTAACCTCGACGAAGTAGTGACGAGTCTACGACGGGGCATTAACTACATAACCTATAAACAACATGTATAATAAAGCAAGAAAGAAATAATAACAATAATAAATTCGATAACTAGTAACTTGCAACAATAAACAAAAGCAACTCGGATAACTCTTTTCAAATATCAACTATAATCAACTCTTCAATTTTTCCAACTTTCAATTTAAATCACAATAAAAATCAGAGTATGAAAACCTTTTAAATAAAACCGGAATTTTTCCAAATCCTTATTTTCGAAAATCAGTAAAACATAAATATTCACCCTTATCGCTCCTTGTTGCGGCGCGCAACCCGCTCCCACCTGTCCACTCTTATTGCTCCTCCCTATATATATATCACCCTTATTTCTCCTGTTGCGGCATGCAACCCGATCCCACCTGTCCACCCTTACCACTCCTTGTTGCGGCGTGCAACCCGCTCCCACCAGACATATCATATCAGTTTATTTATAAAAACTTTCACAATTCAGACCAAGCCTTTCACAATATTTTTTTTGTATATCGACAATTATAAACAGAAGCTGTAAAACTCATAAACTTCATCAATTATCATTTCATACGAAGTCAACCGAAATGTATATACATATCGTAACACTGACAACCAACTCAATCCTTATGTAACACAACAAAACCAAGAGAACAACCAACACTTCCAAATTACTTGAAGCTATACTCAGCAATAAATTTTACAAATCTGAATAGACATATAAACCTCAATAAGCATGAAACAATTAAGCCATGAAGCAAATAATTGGAAATCGAGGAAGGGATCATGTTTAACAGACAATTTGGTGGTGCATAGATACTCGTCACCCCACCTATAGACCACACACATGCGAATTCACATAGCAATTAAGTTGGGGATTCCTATTCCCTCAAGTCAAGGTTAAACCAAACACTTACCTAAAATTCGCAGGCCACTCACTGCTCAATTATCGCTTTTCCTTTCGAATGTGCCTCTAAACCGCTCGAATCTAATCCTAATCAGTTTAATATCATTAATTTATGCTAAAGGAACTAACTTTACTGAAAAATCATTATTTTTCTAAGTTTTCTCAAAAAAAGTTAAAACCCGACCCCGCTTGGTCCAAACTCGGGGTTCGGACCAAATTACGTTTATCCATTCACTCCCGAACCCGAATATGCAATTAGTTTCGAAATCCGACCTCAGTTCGAGGCCAAAATCCCATTTTTACAAAATTCCCTAATTCTACCCAAACCTTCAATTTTTTTACCATGAAAATTCTTGATTTTGGATTGAAAAGTGATGAAAATCATTGGGTAATTGAAAGAGATAAGTTTAGAATTGATTACCAACACTTTGGGGATGAACTTTGGTGAAGGAAATCGTCTCTAGGGCTTGGTAGCTCGAAAATAGGTGAAAAATAAGTTCTACCCGATTTTTAAAAGCTAATTTATATAGCTGGGCAGGCCTCCTACGCGATCACGTGAGCCTGCCCGCGTTCGCATAGCTTTAGGAACTGGGTTACCGCAATCGCGGCCCAGTGTTGGCGTTCGCATACCGTTAACAGACTTCCTCCCCTAGGCCCAGTTAACTCATCGCGTTCGCGGGGCCCATGACTAGTTCGCATAACACAAAAAGGTGACCTCCAGCAATTTACTTTATGCGATCGCGGATGTACTTATGCGATCGCACTGAGTAAATCGCCTATGCACTAGTAGCAGCAAAATCATCAAACTTTCTAAGTGTAAAACACCTCGCGGCCTATCCGAAACTCACCCGAGCCCTCGGGGCTCCAAACCAAACATGCACGTAAATCTAAAAATATCATACGGACTTGATCGTGCGATCAAATGATAAAAATAACATGTAAAACTATGAATTAAACCTCGAAACTCATCATTTTTCTCAAGAACACTTAAAGTTCACTATTTCTCAACCGGACGTCCGAATCACGTCAAATAAACTCCGCTTCTCACCAAATTTCACAGATAGCGTTTAAATACTATAACGAATCTGCACCGGACTCCAAAACCAAAATACGGGCCCGATACCCATGGTTTCAAACATTAATTCTCTTCTTTATTTCATTAAAAATCCAGCAAAATAATTTCTTTCAAAAATTGATTTCTAAGGCTAGGGACCTCGGAATTCAGTTCCAGGCATACGCCCAAGTCCCATATTTTACTGTGGAACTCGCGGGACAAGATTAAAGACAAGATTAAGGAGGTCTAGAGTTATGATTTTTCCAATTGTCGGAATCTTTCACGCTACGTCTCCTATAATATTGCCTAAGTATTCTCTACTGATCGTGAGTAATTTGGGTGTCGTGATTCTCTTTCGAGCAACTACCACAATTTACTAGACGTATTCTTTCAAACTACGCTAGCTGTCACTATTTCACCGATCACTACGATTGCACCAAGGTTTCGTTGTTTCTAATCCCGCATTAAACACTCCATATTGATTTCTCACATATGTTAGGAGTGATGTTATTCAACAGCTACCTAAATGCATACTCTTTTTCAAGCAATACACACTAAATAGGCAAAGTCAATTGATGGTCATTCAGTCAATAGCAATAAACACATAGTTGAACAAGTAGAAAAATTTAACTACTCAATTATATAAAAATATAGCAAGAATTTATCCTACAAAAGGTTCCATCAAAATCCTAGATAACAAATTAGTTATTTATAATAGTATGCAAAATTACAATACTAGAATTCATAACCAATAACGAAAAATTTGTAGAAGAAAGTGAAAAACTCGTAGAAGAATTCTCCACCATGATCCTAGCATGTTCTTGCCTCCTTAGATCAAATCTCCTCTCAAAAACGTTCAACCCCCTAGACATGTTTAGGGAATATTTATAGGCTAGGGTAGAAGTCTCCAAGTCCAAACTTGAGTAGGAAATAATTTATTCGCGGACTGGGGGACCATGCTATAAGCCAGGTGAGGCCTGGTTTGTAGCGCGCCATAAGCCAGGCAAAGCCTAGTCTAAATCCTAGTGGAGCTCGCCTTAAGCCAGGGGGCGAGGTTTATAACGAGGAGCAACATGCTATAGAGCTGGCAACGCCTGGCCTGGCGCCGGGCTTGGGTACTTCGTGCTTTTGTGCTCTTTTCTTATATTTTTGTCTTTTTTTCATGCAACCATTACTCGTCTTTGTCTTGCGATGCTCCTACACATAAAACAACATAATTAATCTCAAATGTCACATAATTAACCACTAATCTAACAACATGTAAGGCTAAAAATATAGCATTATGGCCAAATATCATGTGGATATACCAAAATAAAGAAGAATAAGTGGGTCCTAAAAAGTTTTTGAACCAGAAAAAAGATTGAAAATAAAATAAAATAAAACATTTAATAAATTAAATAAAATTGACACGTGGTAAGTAAGGATTTATGAATAACAAATACTTTCTTTTTTGAAGCTAGGATTGACCAGAAAGGGGATAATAATAATAATAATAATAGCACTCAGACTTTTTAATAGGGTACTAGGATCTCCCCTCCACTAACCTTAAGGAGAATGATTTAAATTTATTTTTTCGAAACTTCACTAGAGTCAACAAAAAATACTAGACACACCACTAGCGACAAGAGTATGAATAACCATAAAGTAGAACCAATGATAAACTTATGTAAACTATTATTGACTAAGTTTTCAAAGCTCAAATTTTTATGACTTCTGTTATCATAAATTTTTCCCATTACTATCACATAATTCAGGAAATACCTTCTTTCATCAAAACAACATGATCTACTATCAACAATTTATTACACAAGGTACCTATATTTATCATTGTTTAATTATTTTTTTCGTATTAAATCACCATAGCACCACCTACTAATAAGTAACAATATCAAAATAAAATAAAATACAAAAGACACGTAAAACTGAGGGACCGACTGATGTATTTAATCTCCACTCAAACTTTACTTCCGTTTCAATTCAAGAGTACTCCTTCAGCAATCAAAGATGGACGAACACAGAAACGAAAAGTTTACCCGAGATATAATTTGACTAAAGTTCAATTCTGGCTCTTTAGATCTATTTTTGGGACTTTAAAAGAGAGACAAAGAGATAAAAATATATATTTTTAATATTAGTCAAATTTTTAAAGGAAATTATCAATTCATGCTCGTTAAGGGAATGTACATCACACGTTTTATCCAACTTACTTAAAGCAATGTCCCATAAGCTCGGTTGGTGAATAGAGGTGTTTAAAACACTTATTCTGTATAAATTCAGATATCTATTTGAAATACCGTGAAGTTGGGAGACCAGAAACACGATTTCGTACCAAGTACGTGTGCCTATTTGACAATTTGGCTTTGTCCAAAAGAGGTACTTGGGTAGTTGCCATTTAGCACAAAAAGAAAAAGAATAAATAAAAGGCAAAAACGAAAAAGGCAGTGAGAAAAAGGTGAAAATAGTAGAAGAACAGGAATAGCAGTGAATCGAGAGAGCGGAGAATGTCGTCGGAACCACCGCCATTCCAAGAAGCTTCACGTTGTGATGTCTGCAGTTGCAGCTTCAACACTTTCCGGCGACGGGTACGTAATTCTTTCTGACATCTTCATCTTATTTCTGTCACAACAGTTTGATCTGATGACTCAAGTTTTTGCAATTTTAGTAATTTGATTTCTGCATAGTGGATTAATTTGTCAGCCGATGCTCATCTTTCAATTATGGTGGATTTTTTTTCTTGGGGCTTCTTCGTCTTCTGACGCACTGTGATGACTGATGAATAGGTCATGGAATGATCGGTTTGGGAACTTGTAATAATTGCTATAATGAAAAGTTCTGTAATGTACCCAATTTACCAGAAAATTGAGACAGTTACGAGTATTAATAATCAGCTTGTCAAAAAGCATTTGCCCAACCAAAAAGAACGGGTGGATCAGTAAGGAGAATTGCAGGGAAGTTTGGGCTGTACTTTTAACGATTACTATTACTTTAGGGCGCACATATTAATATGAAAAGGGAATGTGGAATTGAATTATGTTCTCGTTCTTGTAGTTGAGTCAAGAGGCAAGATCAGTAAGTTGTTAAAAGAATAGTGTTGAAGTGACCTTTATTTTCTTTCTAGGGACATTGGATCTCATTGGTTAGTTGAAGTTTTCAAGGATAAGATTGTTATTGTTAGGCGAGGAGTTACCTTTGATTTGAATGTAGAAAATGAAGGTCAAGGGCACGGGAAGAGTTTCAAAGGGCTGTACAACATCACCAGCACCTACGCCTCAATTCCAAACAAGTTGTCTCTACTATATGAATCCTCATTGACCATGTCACTCATTTAAGCTCATCTTAGGCCAATATAATGCATGCCTAGGTGAGCACGTCTGAATGATTTATTGTATTATGATGATTCATCATAAATTGGATAGTTTTATGGTGGCTACCAGCCTATCACAACCCTCCTCCTCTATCCGGGCTTGGGGCCTGCAATGTATGCAAGCTCATGCAGGCAGAGTTGCTATATGGATCTAAAAAATGCCAAAAATTAGGTTGAAACTGGAATTGTTAGCAGTAACTCTAGTACATTGACACAACAAAAGGCTATCTTGGAAGCCAACTCACAGCTCCATCTCTTGTAATTGAAAGAGCAGTAGCCATCGTGATTTTTGTTCATTTGACAAGTTGGGCATAAATGAATCCTTATAAAAAAAGGTGGACCTAAATGAATAGCTCATGATCCACCAAACCCATAAGATTGAGGTCAACTTATAGGACTGCATTTCCTTGTCTATACATCCCCTATTTTCAGTTCCATGCTTAGCAAATAAGTAGACTACTACTGAAGAAGTTCATCCTATCTGCAACAAGAAAAGAGGGAAGTGCTATGGATGCTGTGAATATCTCTGCCTACGGCTGTATTGTTAATGGGCTCAAATTTCTTCAAGCGAAAATCCCTTAACATTAGCGACTATAACTATATGCTCTTTTCCTTGTGGTTCATGCATTAATTTAGCATCTGAAGTTACAAAAATTTAAAATATTATGCATGTCAAGTTCTCTGGTTTGTTATTTGACTTGATATTCTGTTTTTGGTAATTCCTATCTTTCTGTTCCTGTTAGACCTAGTGATTTCTTTTTACTCCTTTGCTATGTCGTCCCCATTTTGAAGTGAAGCATTTTCTTATCACCTGCTCAATTAACCTGCAGGGACTTAGCAATGTTTCAGCTATTAGTTTAAATTAGTTCAGATATTGTAATTACTTTCTAATCCAAAAAGACAAAAGAAAAGCAAAAAAGAAAAGAAAACCTAGTTCCGGATATTGTTTCTGACTGCCTTCATCCTTGGGATTGTTTCTATAGCACCACTGCAGATGTTGTGGCAGAACATTGTGTGCTGAACATTCAGCAAATCAGATGGTGAGTTCTATTTGTTCTATGCAGCTTTTCTTAAGCATCTTTTATGTTTTTTGGTTGGCTTACCTTTTTAACTTATGCACAAAATTATTTCAGGCCTTACCACAATTTGGTCTTCACTCAAGTGTTAGAGTTTGTGCAGATTGTTTTAATAACTCCTCGCGGTAAATTTCTGCCATTATGACTAATGTAATATCTTGTACTTCTCAATATTGAAGGCAAAAACTCATTAGTTTGCCAAATTCTGGAAGTGAGAGATGCTTTGACACAAAGTCATGGGAAATTTACTCTTGAAATTCCATCTTCTCTCACCTAATTCAATCATGATCTCCAATTTTTCAATCACTAAGAATTTTTTGTTTAGGAGGCAACATTATGCCCACATTAGCTCGTGGGTGATTGGTGACTAGTAAATGAAATACTAGAAATCTTCTACGCTTAAGTTAAGATAACACTTTAGTTTAATTATCAAAACTAAAAAAAATTAAAAAAGAAAAAAACAGTTAGAAATGTTGAAGCCTTTATTGGTGCATCATTGTGAGAATAGAATCTAGTGAAAATAGTATCTGTTCTTACATTGTCAAAGAATGTAAAGAGTCGGAAACCATCTGACGAGTTGCTTGCAGTACCATCTGTATGAAGCACTTGGACTTGGGAAATAACAGGAACGGGAAGTTTTGGGAAGTATGTCTTCTTGGCTGTGTTTGGTTAAAGATTGATCCAAGGATCATCATATTTCAGTACCGCAATATGTTAGAAGGGTATATTTTTGTCATCTTTGAGGTGTGAGGCCATTGATTTATTCATCTGTATCTCATTGAATTTTTTTTTTATGAGATTGAAAGATGATTCGGATATATCTGTTGTTGATAGTCTGAGGTGAAAATTATCTTCCTAAATACAGCATGCTCTTGTTATCCTTATACATCATTTGGTACAATTCCTAATTACAATCATCTTTATTCTGCTTGAGGAAACTAAAAAGTCTTACATCCTTTTACTAACTCATCTTAGTAGACCCATTGGAGATGGCATGATAGCTTCTTCAGATGAAGTCAGTGCCCTGAAAGATTCATTTTCAGCTTTAGATGTCGGTGCAGTTGCAGATATCAAAACTGAAGATACTGTCAAGCAAACTCCTGCGGTAGACATCGCAGAATGCAAATGTGGGATGCCTTTGTGTATATGTCAAGTGACAGCTACACCAACAATATCCGTCACTCCACAGGAAAGGACATATTTACTGGCCTTCAAATGCTTTTTGAGAAAATGGCATTCCCTTACATTTTCTTTTGATTCCAGCAGAGCAAAACTATGCCAAATCCAATAGTAAACACAAATCCAAAGCCAAAGAAGGAAAATAGAATTCCAACAAGTAGAGGTTCAACATCAAACAACAAGCAAGGGTATGTATATGATGTATCTAGTTGTCCTTTTGGAAAAATGTGTCCAATCTTTTTTCTTAAAAAATAGATTTGCTTTTCTTTATAGCCGTTGTAACTGTGTCAGATTGAGCCAAGTTATGTTATTCGTCCCAGAAACATTGTCATTAAATGTGTCATTGAAGCAATACTCGCCTAAGACTGGCTCAAACACAGACTCAATGGATAAAGACGTGTGTATGTCAAGGAAGACAATAGATCTAATGAGAAGGAAAATATTACTACCCTCCATAAAGGAAATTTTACCTTTATATTAAACATTAGGAAAACTAAATAGACCCGAGTTTTGACCTTCTCAACGTACTTGATTCTTCTATTCTAACCCTTAAAAGGCGAACCGTGCTATTCAGATATTCCCATGTCTACTAATTGGATACCTACAAATTCAACATTCACCTTAAAACTTACATGCAATCAAAAACAGGACATTCATGGACAAAGGGAGTAACAGATTTCATCTTAAATGCTCTTCACAAGAAAACATTAGCTGCAGTTTTGTTCGAGTCGTTACTTCTTTTAGTGACTCTTTCTGTTGTTGGTTTCCAATTGATTTAGGATGTAGCTTATGTCATTTTTTCTTTAATAAGTGAAGTCTTGATTGACTAATGTTAGAATCCTTGTTTTGTCGGAACTGAATTTTGGGTTGTCATTTTGGAGAACCATAGGTGCTTGGGATGTCATTTTTGTATAATCACAGGTGCTTTAGCATGTAGTTAACCTCTTACTATGTGATATATATCTCATTTGACTCTTGTATTCTTCTAAATAACTCAGAGGGCTTGTTTGGTTCAAGGAATTGATAAAGCAGATAGGTCATCCCAAAAGGAATTATCCTCGAACTGTGTGCTTTATGTATGCAACATAAAGCTTCAAATACATGTCGTAGTCTATTACAGATCCCTTTTGATGCTTGGTTGTATCAGACAAAGACCCGAGTAAAACTAGAATTCATCAGAATATCCATTAATTATAATCAGCGAACAACAACAACTATGTCTTAGTCGTCAACTGGTTGGTGTCGGTTATGCGTTTCCTTATTTTTCTCAATAGTCCTTTGTAATCCTAAATTTAATATGGTTATATTGTCACGCCCCGAAACCGAGGAACGGGACCGGCGCCCAACCGGATGATCCCGGTCAAGCGGACCTGGATTGCGTTTCCTGCTCAACGCGTTACCCCATGTTTACAATATACATTATTCCACATGAATTAGCAATTTAGAGTTTAAGCATGAATTTACCATTTGAGTTCATTTCATCCTTTATCATTTCAACATTTGGTAATCACAAAACATACAATAATTCCCATTCGGACAACGATTACTAGTAAACACAATTACTGCCCAAAATACATATATGTACAACCCACATCATGTCTACGGAGCCTCTAAGAGTACTAAGGGTTTACACAATACTTGCCGGCAACAAGGCCCCGACTATACCTTAAAAGACATAACATGTACAAAAGAGATGATATAGACTACACACGGTTCCGAGAGGAAGTGGGGTTCGCCGGATCTGCTTAAGGTATAAAGGGGAAACACCACTATCGGCGGTCTGAGCTACCTGCTGTGGAACCATCTACATCCATATAAAAGATGTAGCGCCCCGACAAAAGGGACGTTAGTACCATTGAATAGTACTAGTATGTATGAACAAAGTTTATCCCAAGTAAAATCAAACAGTACACAATTGGAAGACAATCAGGGTAACCACACAAGTACCACACAGATATACAAAAAGTTACAAATGAAGATTCCACAATTACTCATTTCAATTATTCATCTGTTGCGGCGCGCAACCCGATCTCACCATACATTCACATTTCACCCTTATTACCTCTCCACCCTTATTACTTCGTGTTGCGGCGCGCAACCCGATCCCACCGTACAATCACAGTTCACCCTTATTACCTCTCCATCCTTATTTTTTCGTGTTGCGACGCGCAACCCGATCCCACCGTACCATCACATTTGATAGCAACAATAACCAACAATTATATCACAGGGATTTTCATCATCAAGAACACAAGTTCATATCAACCAACAACTATATGAAGTCAAGGCACAATAATCCTTACCAAACAGTAATTCATATATGGTGTTGCCATCATTATTTAACTCAATTAAATCAATCCACCGTTTCTTTTCATCATTTGCCACACTCGGCCCTTAGCAATTAGATACCTTCCCACAATAGAGTACGTTAACATTCTTTCATTTAGTAGCACATATTGTCATATTGACATATTCGAACATTTAACGAACCTTACACATGATAGGATAAGCACAAAGAATCACCCTTCACAATCTCAGTTAACATGGTAATCGACTAAGAAAATCAGAGAATGAAACCTTACACCTCGTCACAGCAGGACAACCAATAAAGGTTGATGGGGTAGAAGCTTACCTCTTGTAGTGAAGAAAATGGTGTCCTACTTGATCAGTTCCAGGCCAGAGTAGTGATGGAGGAATAAATTTGATGAAGTTGGAAGTCTCTCTCTCTAGACCCACTCTCTCCTCTCTCTAATTTATTAGAAAATAAGCTTAAAATGAAAGGGGTAAGTGTTTTAATGAATTGGGGGTCGGGTATAAAATTAGAATTTTAACAGTCCCGAAGCAGAAATGTGTCAGGAATGCAATCGCATTCCTGTTATGCGGTCCGCATTCCTGTCGCATAATAGCCCTCAAATGGGCCAAAGAGAAAAGCAAATTGCCCAGGTATGCGACCACTATGCAGTCCGCGTACCTGTAATGCGATCGCATAGTGCGTCGCATAACTCCTTCCGAAAAAAATCAAGGTGCAAGAATGCGACAACTATGCGGCCCGCATTCGTGAAATGCGATCGCGTTCTAGGCCGCATAGGTGTCCTATAAATGGACAACAAACTGTCCAAGTATGCGACCACTATGCGGTCTGCATACCTGATCTGCGATCGTATAGTTGACCGCAGACCTGCGCAAATATGGAAAATTGTATCTTTTAAGTCCCGGGGGTACTTTTTACTCAAAAAGGGTCCGTTTTAAGAATTTCTACAGTTATAACAACACGGGGGCCTATTTGGGCATTATTTTTAGCCATGAAATTTTACGGGTCTTTACATATATATTTGGTTTTGAGGTTTTATATATAACAACTATATAACTCTATTTAATCTGACTCATTACTGTTAAATACTAGCTCCATTCCAGTTTTTGTGTTTCGTTTGTTTAGGACACTAATATTAAGTTAAGAATTGAGGTTCTATTATATTTAAGCTAAAGGGGTCACATAGTGCGTCAAATGTTTTGCGGCTAATACGGTGGTAGGAAGAGAGTGGGCATATACTGCCAAAGTTACGCCTTGCATTTTCCAAAGAGGTCGTTTCCATGTATCGAACCTACGGCCAATAGGCCGCACTAGAGCTATTCGAGTGTTACGCCAAAACTTGCTCACTATTATATTTAAATAGTAGTGGGTTCAAATTTAGAGATAAAGAGAACTTTAGACATTATCCACTATTATATTTAAATAGTAGTGGGTTCAAATTTAGAGATGAAGAGAACTTTAGACATTATGCTTTGCTTGAGCCGAGGGTCTATCAAAAACAACCTCTCCACCTTTGCAAGATAGGGGTAAGACTGCGTACCCACTACCCTTCCCAGACCCTACTTGTGGGATTACACTGGGTTTGTTGTTATTGTTGAAGAGAGCTTTAGACATGGTTTAGAATGACTTGGATTCTAAAGTTTCTTGTTGGTACTAGATAATGAAAAGGTTTAAGAAGTGCCGCAAAATGTCCCTTTATGAGAACATGGACAAAAATATACTCGAATAAATGGTGGGAGTAATTAACATTTATATAGCAATTTTAAATGCATATTTAGCGCCATGCATCATTTTTGGTGAACTTGCATGAAAGATTAGCAAAATAAAGTAAAATAAAGCACCTAAGAGTGTTTGCCTAGTGGTCAATGAAGTGGGAAGAACCATGAAGTCTCAAGTTCAAATCCCGGTGGAGACAAAACTGCTAGGTGATTTCTTCTCATATGCCCAAACCTTGGTAGACAGTGTTATCATGTACCTATTCTGGTGGGAGGCAACAAGTAACCGATGAAATTAGTTGAGGTGTGCGCAATTTGGCCCGAGCACCAGCTTCGTCAAAAAAACAACAACAATACAAATGGGGGTTGGCTATACGAATTCTCACTTCTATTTAAGCTCGGCTCATGTCATTATACTACCATATCCAAAAAAAAAAAGAAAATTAGCTTGAAGGTATTATTGTAGCTTGTGAAATCAAATCAAGGCCATGTTGGTCTTTTAGACTCTTCTATGATGAGGCTTTCTTGGCTGGATAGTTAGTTCCACCTGGTTAAATAGTCTCATTTTCTTGAGTGTCGCAATCACTGTATGAGTTACTCCATTTTGTAATAGAACTCCAAGGAGTTTGATTAGTATTGTCTGTAGAGTGAATTGTGTATAAGCCCCAGAAAACTTTCCCCCCCCCCAAAGTTCTAGAGAAAGATCCGAATATAAAGTGACTTTAACATATAACTATCAAAAATTTATTTCCTCGCTTCTTTTAAGTCTCTGAACAAGAGAGAAATTGTTTTCTGTTCAACTTCTGTTATTTTCTATTTAAACAAGACACAAGAGGAAGGAGAATTTATTCGCAGATTTCCCCTTTAAATTTTGCCACTTTCACTTTCTTATTCTTTCAACTTACGTTAGTTTATAAGAAGTTATGTTCAAAATCCATAACCTTTGGTGCTCTCCCATATTTTACCTGCTTAGGCCTACGAATTTAATAACAGAACTAACTAAGCAAATCTTTTTGCAGTACAACTTTCAATACTGGTCCAGCTCCCAGCTGCAGTATGGAGACAATGTCAGCGGATTACGAAGTCAGTGGGGAGGTATTGTTTTTTACCTTGGTTTTCCAGTGGTGACCTTTAATTTCTCATAGGGAGTAGATCTTCAGATTAGGTTTAAGTAGGCTGGTTCTGCAGAAATTGAAATATTGTAGTAAGGCGTAGGTTAAGAAGCAGGGAAGCATAAAATTTGACACCTAGTCATTTCATAGATGTTTGAAGCCAAATGATTTATCAACCGTTTAGTTACATGGAACACAAAGGTAACTGTAAAAACATAGAAAATAAATGACAAAAGTCCTAAATAGTAGCGAAGCTTATTGGGAACATTGTGTCATAAATGCACTTTAACATTGCTAGATTGTGAACAGTAGATTGTGTGCTTGAGAAAGTCAAGATTTTCTCCTTCATTTTGTCCTAAATGATAGGTTTTTTGGCCAATTTTTGTGTAGGGTTTAAGAGAAGCAATAAAAAATGGTGATGTCAGTGCTGCAAAGAAGCTCCTAAATCAGGTAATGTTTGCTTTCTTTCTCTTGTAAATCAATATAGCATTGTTCAGGCTTAATTTTTTATCTCAATTTTATCAGGGAGTTGATGCAAATTACCTCGACAAGCAAGGATCATCATTGTTACATTTGGTAATCTTAACTTATACTCAAACAACATGATTGTACAATTAGCATATAATATCTCTATTTTAGAGGGTGACAATTGCAATTGACATTGTCTAATGTAGGCGGCGGTATTCAATCGAACTGAAATAGCATTTGCCCTCATGGAGAGTGGAGCTAGTTTGTACCACAAAAATTCACAAGGTAAAATGATATCTAAAGCATAGAACACTTTTAGTCTAGTTGGAGCTGCAAGATAGCATCCAGGATGTGATAATAGCGGAAAAGAGGTTGAGGTAGATGTTTCTATATTTTTAAAGAGCATCATTTAAACCAATATTTGATCTGCTCCTGTTAGAAGAGTATACTTTCTCATGCTGTTTATTGTGTGCTATGCAAATATTCTGGGTCCTTAAATATATATATATTTATAGATGTATGTATATAACCGAGAAATCGCCTGTGAGTTAGCTGGTCCAACCCCAGTTGGCGTACAGGTTCAGGACTCGGGGAATGCAAATATTCTGGTCCTTAACAGTCTAAAAATCTGTTGGTGAATATGTTTGTCATTCCGATGATCATTTCTATCTATTGGTGTTGATTTTCAATAAGGTGAAACACCACTGGATTGCGCTCCTGCCACATTGCAATTCAAGATGAAAAAGAAGATGGAAGAGAGTGGGCAGTAACTTTTCGTCCGAAAGCAACACTTCTCCAAATCAGGCTACAACAAGTTCAAAGAAGGGTGATCTACCTATTTGTGTGTCATATCTTTGTACCCCAGCAAACGGCTACAATAAGATGTCAGCAGTTTCAAGGAAGTAATCTCTGTCCTTTTGATGTGTCTCATATATTTGTACCTACGCAATAGACGACTCAGTTTCAGTTTCTTGGTTAATCTTGTATTGGCGTTGCCTTAAGTTTACGACTGGTGGGATTGGTTCTTTTCAAAATTATCCTCCACCTACCAGATCAAGATTTCCTAGTTTTCTAATCTGTTTCTTTTTCTTTTTGTGCTTTTGCCTTTTCTCTATGCGCAGTAGTGCATTCCAATTGTTGCAAGATGAAAAAGAGCAGGGGGGGAAACCATAGTCATTGTGGTCGTTTTAATGAATAAATACTTGCATATTTTGTCTCAATTACCTATGAGTTTTCCCTTTAAAACAAAATGTAATTGTATGGCGTACTTACGGTGTTGTAGTAACTACCCGTTACTTGTATATAAGAGTTAAGACCCAATTGATCTGGATAATTATGGTCTAGTTTTAAGTTGGAGGTTGTGAAATTGAATTACACTCAGCAACGAGATACGTAGGCCTTCCAAGAGTTTTGAGTTACTTGCATAGTTTTGAATATCTTCTAAATTCAGATGGTTAGCTAAGGGCTAAGTTTAAGATTATCCTCTACTCAATTCTCTATTAGGAAAAGAATGGCCCTTGTATGCAATAATTAACACCTAAAAGATCTTTCTAAATTTCTGTGTTACTAGAACTCCCATATTGCCAACATCAAATATTAGAATATCCATTTGATTGTACTTTCATGAAAAAGCTGAGATACATTTGCTTTTGGTACAATATATAGATGGGGGAATGCACAAATGCCTGATTTTAGGGAAATGGTTTAAATTGTACTCNGGGGGGGGGGGGGGGGGGGGGGGTTAATTTACCCACTTCAGGCACAACTTCAAATGTATGTGATTGAAGTAGCATAATTCGTGTCAGGATTACGAAATTCAGCGGTATCTTTAAGGAAAGAGGAAGAAAGGAAATGAAACGAATTAGGAAAGTGGCACTAGGGTTCAGACAGAAGAGGATTAGTTTAGGTGATAAGACACAACACGTGGCACAAGGAGAAAAAGGAAGTGTAGGCACGTGGGAGATCTTAATAATAAAGATTAGACGAATTGAGGTGCAATACCGAAACTAGTTAGAGATCAACGACTGTGATTAGTAGAGCTGGGAATAAATAACAACTCCAATTGGGAGCTGAGGCATCCAATATTTTCCATTCTCAACAATTCTCTTCTCTCCAGATTCTCTTTTCTCCTTCTTCTTCCTTCTTGATAACGTTCAAATCCACTCCTCAAAGATTATATGTACACAGGCGTATGCAATATAACTTACCCAATTATGAATTGGGATCGAATCCCACAGGGAACAATATGTAGGTAAGTAAGAGAATTATCGTTTTTTATGCTAAGCAAAACACTAATAGGGTTTTTGAGAAAAGTTCATAACTAATGTGGAAATATAAACTAACTTAGAAAGCAAGTAAAATGATTAATACTACAAGCATAGATACAAGGCGAATGATACTCAAGTAACATTCCAATGTATTTTACGATTTTATAAATATGAACGAGTTTATGTTAATTATCCTCGAATATTAATTCTATATTATCTTCTTTAGAAGACTAACAAGACTTCCTAATTGAATTATCCTTAAAAAATTAAGAAAATTAGGTACATCCGAATGTGGCTACAAGTAGTTCAATCCTATCCCTAGATAGAATCTATAAGATGAAAGTTAACGCCTCAAGTTCTTGTTATTAATCTTTTCCAATCTCAAGTTTGCCTTTTTCAAGATTAATTAGAAGTTAATGGGCAAGTCATGAGTTAGGTAATCCGTTTGAAAATATTAAAGAAGAAGAATAATAAAAGAAACAATTAACTCACTTCATAATTAATAAAACGTATTCAATACATAAGCATAACAAGAGATTTAGTTCAAACTTTAATAATGAATATTTTCATAAGCATGATTCAAGTGATAGAATAAAATTATACACACTTAAATATTCAATATAAATCAAGAAATTGAAGAAATGGGTTTAAAGGGTAAGAAAATCTCATCCATAGTCTTCAATCTTCAACTCCCAAGTATGGTGTAAGAACCCTAGTTCTTTAAAGCTTGTATTTTCTGCCAAAGATATGTTTTCAAGAAGTTATGCCGAGTTTTCTGTGGGTTTGAGATCAAGAATATGTAAAATGTCAAATATGTCCAGGTCAGAAGCTCGTGGCTCGCATTTGCGAAGAAAGGCTTGCATTTTTGAACTTAGACATTGCTGTGTACCATTGCAATTGCGACATAGAGGTTCGAATTTGCAAACTTGGCCTTTACTATTGTCTATCACAATTATGATACATATGTCTGTATTTGCGACCACTGGCTTCTTCTCTGGCCTTCGCTATTGTGATCCAGGGGTTCGCATTTGCGAACTTTGGCTGGTCTGGTTGACTTCGCATTTGCATGCCTTTCTTTGCATTTGCGAACTAACTGTTCTGGTTGACTGCGCAAATGCGAAAGACCGTTAGTATTTGCGACATCTGAGGCCATTTTTCCAGATTTATTCCTTTACTCTTTTTTTCTCAATTCTACTTCGTTTGATATGTATTCTCTTCATAACCCATTGTACCTAAAATAATAGCGATACATACCTAAATAGCCTCATTTTAAAAATAAAGAATATAATAAGTAAAGAAAAGAGACTACATTAAGTGGTAAAGTCATCACTTATCACTTCTCAACAAAATTTTCCTCTACTTGTCTCTCACATGAACTCCATTGTAGAATCCATCATCGTAGTGGAGAAGTTTCCTTTCATTTAGTCTGATTAGTGAATGCAACTTCGATTGATTCTATTAAAAGTCCCTGATTTTCCTCTATTCTCTTCTCTTTCAATTCAACTATATTACAACTGGTATCGAGCTATTTCCTGGCACCATGACTATCACTGGAACTAGGACTAAATCTACTGAGGAATTGGTGAAAAAGCTTGACAGTCAATCATAGAATTATATTTCATCAAATGATTCAAAAAATGGAGGTGTCACGGTCCGAAATCCCAACCACAGGGCCGTGATACATCCACTTTCTAGGCAAACCAGCATTAGCTATACATGTATTTACTTTAACAATTTAGAATCAGATATTAAGAATTTAAAGACTGAAATACTCTGAATTCATATAATAAATCCATAAACAATGCTGTCTATACTAATCTTGGAAATCTGGAGTCACAAGTACATGAGCCACTAGAGTGCGACAAATATAATATGAAATGAAATACAAGAGTTCGAAACAAGATAAACAGTAAACAAGATAGGACGGGGACTTCAGAGATTGCGAACACTGTGCAGCTCTACCTCAAGTCTCCTGGCAGATATGATCCCAGCGATCTCCTCTAGGCACCGCTAGGACCAACAACGGGATCTGCACAAGAAATGCAGAAGTATAATATGAGTAACCGATCCCATGCACTCCATAAGTGTCGAGCCTATCCTCGACGAAGTAGTGATGCGGCTATGACAAGACACTCTCTATAAACATGTACAAATAATAAATAGAAGAAGACATAAAATATAGAGAAAACAAATAAACTCATAAGAACAAGACTCGAAGGTCAACTAACAGAGGGCATCAGAATAACATCATCTCATAATCTTACTCTGAGTACAAAAATAGAACACCACAATTACAAACAGTTACAACACATCATAACCCATTACAGCGCGCAACCCGATCCCAATATCATTTGCGTCCTGCAACTCTATCCCAATATCATACAAATATTTGTGGCGGCGTGTAACTTGTTTCCATTATCACTTCATTTTCATAATGTTTTCCCAATATCATATCACTATCGTTAATAACTCAACAAAACTAATTCTGAAATCCCAACGCAAAAGGTACTAAAGCATATAAAACACCAAGGAACTATGAGTATAAACAGAGAACAACCAACATCTCATATTCACAAACTTGGGCAAATCATCAACGCAAGAATAACCAAGAGCTCACACAATCGGGTATAACAAAATAAGGTGCAACAAGTAAGGTAAAGGCAAGTAAAGACATAAAATAGTGAAGATGTTTAATCAATACAGGTTAGAGCATATAGCAGGTAAGCACATATTGATCTAGGAATGAATAAATAGCAACATGTAACAATTAAATGACAGATAACAAATAAGACATAAATAACAAGTAATGACATGAAGCAATCAAACATATAACAAGATATAACATGGGAACATGATGACAGGGTGGATAGCCCACCCCACACGCTTTAACCCATGACAACTTATATACACTGGTCACTTTGCATATATGCCATCCCCACAAGAAATTCACGTATTAAATTTACCATTCAAGTCCTAATTCCCTCATGTCAAAGTTAAACATGACACTTACCTCTTTCGGGAATCAAATCAACAATCAACCACTACTTTTCATTAGAACAAGCCTCCAAACCAACTGAATCTAGCTAAGATCATTCAAACAATCCAATAAAGCTTTAGAAACTACCCACAAATGAAAAATATTCAATCTTTAGCTAAATTGAAAAAGTAAACAAAAGTCAATCCCGAGCTCGCTTGGTCAAAATTCAAATTCGGACCAAATCTCGATTACCCATTCACCTCAAAGCTCAGATATGCGATTTATTTAAAAATCCAACCTTAATTTGAGGTCTAAATCTAAATTCTATAAAATTCATGAATTCTACCCAAAACCCCTAATTTTTACCTTGAAATTCATATATTTGATGTTAAAAATTCATAAAAAGTAGTTGAAATTGATTGAAAGCTAGTTAAAGGTGATTACCAATGAATTTGGGAAGAAAAGCTCTCAAGAAATCGCTTCTATGGAGTCTAGGGTTGAAAAATAGCGTAAAATAAGCTAAGTCCTGATTTTTCCAACTTTTATCCACTTGCAGGTATCGCAATTGCGAATACTTGTTCGCATTTTTGATGTTCGCAAATGAGAACTGCTTATTGCAATTGCGATCAGTGCTTGAGCCTAAAAAATTTCGCAAACGCAAAAAAGCCTACACATTTGCAAAGTTCCCTCCCTCCGCAAATGCGAACTAAGATACGTTTTTGCGAAGCTGCCCCCAAGCTGTCAAAGTCACACATGCGAGACTCCAGCTGCAATTGCAATTTCTCAATCTTTGCAAATTCAAAGTTGCCAATCCCAGCCCCCTTCACAAATGTGACCCCTTGACCACAGAAGCGATGCTCGAAAAATGCAAGCTAGACCTCACAAATGCGAGATTTGCAGGCTACGCCAGCAACATGCTTGCACCAGCAGTTCCAAAATCAACCAAAACTCGCCGGAAACTCACCTGAGCCCCTCGGGCTTCTATACAAACATGCACACAAGTGTAATAACATCATACAAAGTCGCTCTTCACTCAAATCATCAAAATAACATCAAACATCAAGAAGCGATCATCAAAACTCAAGGATTTAAACTTAAAACTCAATTTTTGCCAACTTTCACATAATGCGCTGAAATGCGATTGGGTCACTCAGGACCCCAACCAAACTCGCGTACATGTCGAAAAACATCATACTAACCTACATGAATCGTCAAAATATCGATCCGAGGTCGTTTACCAAAAATGTTGACCGTGGTCAACCCAAACCTCATTTTAAGCCAAAAAACATATTTTCTTCAAAATTTCACATAAAAGATTTTCAAAAAATGATAGGGACCACACACGCAAGTCATACACCATCAAATGAAGCTACGAGAGGTCTTGGAACATAGAAAAATGAGCTAGTGCTCAAAACGACTTACCGAGTCATCATATTCTCCACCTCTAAAAGAAATGTTCATCCTCGAACGGACATAAAAATGTACCTAGGTTGGTGAAAAGGTATGGGTAGCTAGTCGACATATCGGACTTAGACTCCCACGTAGCCTCCTTAATCGATTAAGCTCTTTATTGCACTTTCACAAAAGGAGAACTCTTAGACCTCAACTTTCGGACATGCCGATCTAAAATAGCCACCAACTCTTCCTCATAGGTTAAGCTATCATCAAGTTGCACCGTGCTGAAGTCCAAAACATGTGACTATCCTCATTGTACTTCTGAAGAATGGAAACGTGAAATATCGGATGTACCCTTAGTAGGTTAGGAGGCAATGCAAGCCTATAAGCAACCTCCTCAACTCTCTCCAAAATCTCAAATGGGACAATAAACCTTAGCCTCAATATGACACCCCATATTTCCGTACGTGAAAGTACGCCATAAGTAAATTGATGAAAGCTCGGAAATGAGATGTTACATTTCGCATTTTCGTACGTTAAAGTTTCGTCGTAAGTTAATCGACGTAAGTTCGGGAATGAGATTATTTTGGGATTATAAGTATTATTCTATTTCAAACAAGTGATGAGTAAATTCGTGAAGGTAAGAGGGTAAGCAAATCGAAGAAAATTAATTTCGTCGAAGTTTGTCATTTTGGGATAGAATACGGCCCGACCTAAAATACCCGATATTTATGGACTAGTACCATACAAGGTACCACATGATCATGATAGTAAGGTGTGTTAAAAGTGAGTAGTATTTTAATAAAAATGAGTAGTATTTTAAGTAATTTGAGATAACTCTTAATTGTGGGGATAATTGGGTAATTATGGATTTTTAAGTGGGAGATTAATTTGTTAATTAAATTTTTGGATAAGATTAAGGCGGGAATCACCCCTTAACGTGGAAAACCAAGATTTATGACTCTTAAGTCATTAGGAATAGGTGGCGAATGACAGATATGTGGTTAAGCCACCACATAAAGTGGGGCCCACACCCAAAAGACTAAAGAGAGCTCTTAATTCATTTTGGAATCTCTATAATTCAAATAGAGAGCTTCAGTAATGGTAGTGTTGCAATAGTAGCATGAGTTACTTCAACAATGCATACAAATATGTTATTATGTAATAGCAGCGTGAATTTTAAAATTCCAAGGAAGCACGGTACAATCTTTCTCAAGAATATCATACGGAGTTTTCCCTACTTCGATTCGCCGTTACGTGATTCATCGCAATCGACGTATGTTAGAGGGATTGTCAAGAGAATTGACTCAGGTATGTTATGACTATCCATTCTTTCCTTTTGTCATGATCCATATCTTTTCCAGCTTTGAATATCGACTAAGCGTTGCGCCAAGCCTACTTGTGAAGAGACGATACAAACGAAATGAGCAAATGCTCAACTTTCATAAATGACTCTATTCATAGAAATGCTAAAGGTACTTATGTTCTTGATTCCCCATGTGTCATATTATTCGATCATCTATTCACGGGTCTCAGAAAATACGTAAGTTGATAAAGTTTACTTCATGATATTACTCAGAGGTATAATGGTCTTATGACACTCCGAAAGATTTTATTTATATATTTCTCATGCATTGCATTCATTTATACATGTACATTGACCCATGACCAGATGACGTTATATATGTGTATATATGTATATGGGATATGAGAAAAGGTTACGATAATTATATATGCACCACCACCCGATCAGCTGGTATACGTTGATGATATTGCCCACAGTGGCAGGGATGATATGATGGGATGCCCTCAGAGGCTTACAATGTGATGTATACATATACATATACATATGCATGGTATGGCATTCATACGCATATGCACAGTATTTTAAATATTAAATGATTCACAGAGCTATTCCGACTTACACGTCGAGTCTTTTACTCCATGTTTCTCTCATATATATTATTTACTGATTTTCATTCCTTACATACTCGATACATTATTTTTACTGACGTACTTTTTTCCTGGGGACACAACGTTTCATGCCCACCGGTCCCGATAGACAAGTCGAGAGTCCTCCAAGTAGGCTATTAGCTCAGCGGAAGATGTTCGTGCGCTCCATTTTATCCGGAGTTGATTATTTGGTCAGTTTAATTAGGACATGTATTGATTGGTATGGCCGGGCTCAGTCCCGACCTTTATCATACTTATGTACTCTTAGAGGCTTGTAGACAGATGTCATGTATACAGATACTTGGTTGGCCTTGTCGGCCCATGTTTTGAGTTTACAAATGATCATGTTGGCCTTATAGGCCCGTATGTCACATGTGTAAGTTTTTATATCAGGTTGGGTCGTCCTATATTGAGTACTCCCCTATGTTCATTATAGTTAGCCCATGATGGCCCATTTGGCCCATTTGCCAATGAAAGTAGGATAAGAATGATATGTTATGTTGGTACTCGATTGAGTAAGGTATCGGGTGTCCGTCGCGGCCCATAGGTTTGGGTCATGACAAAAGTGGTATCAGAGTCTACAAGCCGTGTCTAGTAGAGTCTTGTTTATGGGTGTGTCGTACACCACACATTAAGTAGGAGGCTACAAAGCATTTAGGATTGTCACTCTTTCTTCTAACTCTAGATCGTGTGGTATAGCTCAGTTGTAGGAACTCAATTTCTAAATGCTATCTTACTCATAATACGACGATGCCTGCATCTAGAAAGAAACTTGGTAAGAGATTGCATATGGCTGTGGAAGAATTGAGTCTGAGGAACTCGATTCTGCATGATGCTTATGATAAGTAAATGTGAGGTCTTCAGCAGATCATGTGTGTACAAGTTTCAACAAGTACAAGAAACAAGGTGAAGAAGGGTATGAGGTACCCAGTTAGTAAGGATGAACATTATCTACAATTCAGGAAAAGAGACATAAGCATTTTGAGTTATCTTCAACAGCAACAGATGTATGTACAGCAACAGATGTATGTACAATCGGCCAGTCGGATCCTGATATCCTGTCCTTCTCTTAAACCATATTCGTTAGCTCTTATAGGGCATGATCATCATGCCCTATAAGAGCTAACGAATATGGTTTAAGAGAAGGACAGGATATCAGGATCCGACTGGGGTTAGAGTAACCCAAAATGATGGATGGATTGTTTGAGTTAGTTGACATTAACGAAGGATATTACAAAGGTTCTAATAGACCTCCGTGTGAGACACCCATATGGTGTACTCTAGAATATTACAATTAGATATGAATACTAGCATGATAAAAAAAATTCAGAAGATAGGCACTGGAAGCCTTGAACGGATAAATATTACCTTAGTGTGGCTCCCGTCCCTAGTAGAGAAAGAATGTTAGTAAACCCGAAGATCCAACGGATGGAACGACGGGAGCTAAAAGCAAAAGAATGTCTTGTTGAAAGTTTTCATAATAAAGTGATAGACAGAAATGTTTGCGGGAAATAAGAAGAGAGTTAATGTGATACATGGATGAAAATGGTAGGACAAAAAATGACAGTATTACAGAGTTTATAGTTAAATGAAGGAGAAAACGAAAGGTGACAGGCATTGAGACCACAAAAGAGTAAAGGCCATACAATCATACCCTCATTTCGAGAAATAAGCTCGTGACTCTAACGTGATTACTAGAAGAAAAAGTTAGACCCCGGAAAAATAGAGATCAGTATGGGCTGGTGAACAAGATAAACTAAATGTGAGTTAAGGACTGAGTGATTGGATAATAGTCAGCATCATGAGATTTTCATATTACGTTCCGCCGATAATAAAATGGACAACAAAGAAGATTCATGAGAAATTTAGAGAATGGTCATTCAGGAAGACGCTCCCTAAAGCAAGCAATGTGAGCTAAGTTAAGCCTAAGGGACTCCATGTTCCAGTTACACTAAGTGTCATCCTCGCGAGTAAGGAAATTTTCTATCCTTGGTACAAAAGGATTACCGCAAGGCGAGTAAGGGTCATCGATGATGTGAAAAGACGCCAAAGATGAAGAGGTAAAACATCTATACATAGATTATCGTAGCATTAAATCTTAGTACTCTCCTAAAGGGAGGAATATGAAGTGATGTGGAACTAAGTTAAAATTAAGTGGTTCTAGTAATTATGGAGTGGTAAAGTAAGAATGCGATCAAAATGAGAAAGGGATGAGATTGCACATATCTAAATCCTACCAATATTCTACGATTCTAGAATATTATGCAAGCACGACGTCAAGGAAAGAAGTAATGGTTCCTACCTGGGATATTATGGATAAATAAGGAACTAGTGCAAGAGGTAAGTTAAGCCAAATTAAATAACTCAAAAAAGATTACGTAGAATATTGATATGAGAATGGGCCAACAAACAGTTAGTAGTTGATTCAAGAAGAGCCTAGTTATGGCTAGACAGGCAAATCAATAGATCGTGTGAGATAAACATAGTGAACCCTAATGTCATTGTAATACTTGAGATATAATTAGATATGAGTCGGGGTAGTTAAAGATACTATATGAACGTTACGGGAATAAAAGAGAGTGCCACAGGGAAGACAGTCAAAATATCAGTTCAGAAGCAACCCTTCAAGAACAAGGGCATGTAGGTAAATAACTATGGATAATTATAGGCAAGGAAGGACATCAAAAGGTCCGTAATAAGCTCACAGATTCACAAGAGTCAGAGGGTCCTCCCTAAGTATTACAATGAAAGACTAGTTGAGGAAATAAGGAAGAAGGCTACAACCTAAGCACAATGACCTAACTAGGAAATGGTCTTCTAACAATAGTCTCACAACAACATTGTATGCACTCTATAAGAAAGTGGCACCTACCGTGGCTAATGAATGAGAAGTAAAATAAAAAGTAATACACGAGATCCTATGAAGTTGCACAAAAATTCCGGCATGCGTGGGAACTAAGATAAGCTAAGTAGGCATGCAACAAGGAGGCAGAAAGGCCATGAAAAGTAATAGCTTACGTTTAAAGGAAGCTGAGAAGGAAAAGAAGGAATTATTTGATCAATGATCCAGAGTTAGTTACGTTCTGAACCCACTTAAGATTTTGGAGTAATATCCATGCAGCATATATGTTGACAATCATACAGCCGTAGAAGAGTCTGGTATAAGTTAAAAGGAAAGAATTGATTCCAAGTCATAGAGAAAGAATTGAATTGTTAGATGATGGTATCCTGAATATTCCATAGCGTCCATGAAAGCCTAAAGTAATAACTAATACCATGAGCCGCAGATCAGAAGATAGCTTAAGTCTACATAAAGACTGATCAAAAGGAATAGGAAACTAAAGAGTTACATCAATGAAGTAAATCAGGAGTCTGATTATTGGACCCAGAAAATTATAGAAATCATGATTGAGAACATTGCAGGATCACTCTTAATATCAGAGGTACAAGAGAGATAATACAGTAGCCATATTCTATAACGGCTCTACGATAAATCCAGTTAAAAGAGTACCAAATGCAAAAGGTCGTAAATGGTCTATACTTCGGATAGAAGGCTAAAGCGTTGGGATTCAGTATCCAGGAATGATAGCAGCATCATCAGTGACATATCTTTCAACCTATCTATGGTTTCTAGGTATCGAGAAGCCTGATTAAGAGAGTAAAAAAAAAGAGTTAGAGATGATGTGATATCTTGCTTGATGTTCCAGAATGACATAAGAAAATCTATGGTGCAAGCAAGCTAAAAGGTTAGGAGTAATACAAATAGATATGCGCAGGTCACAAGCTATTGTATGGTGAAGAAACAAGGTTTTAAGAAGACAGGAGTAAGGATAAGAAAAGGCGAGTGAGAAAGTGATGAGAATGGATAAGTTCTCAGGGTTAAGCTCATCAAAATAAGAGAGCTGATGGTTTCTCTAAGTTGTAGAAAGCTCGGTATAGCCGAATGAACTCAAAGTTGTCTAAGACTAGTAGCATTTAGAAGAGATGGAATGCTGCCCTGGTAATAGAATGAGGGTGTGATTGTGACAACTAAAGGATGAAGTTTGGGCCTTCGATTGAATAAGCATTTGAGAAGAAAAAAATAATAATAAAAGGAATTCAAAAATTGTACAGGATTGAAATACCCGCGTAGGTGAATCACATTGGGATGCTATGAAATATGGTTATGGAAGTATAGTATCGACCGTAGATGGATCAATCTAATTACTCCAGATGTCCCCGATGAGACGTGGGCCCTAGCGACAATGATACATAAGAAGTTTTAAGTTATCAATGGTATATTGTAGAACAATATTGAGGTAAATCAACAATGGATGGACAAAATTCACAAGGAACGAGATGAGATTAGGCCATCATTCTTAAGACGAACAGTAATGAGGAAGCATTAAAGGACTTAGATTTATACATATGGGATAAGCAACGAAAGTAACCCGTAGTTTGGTAGCACACCTCGGTAACGATAAATCGAAGTAAGAGTTATGCTATAGTATGACCTACTTAGATGCTAAAAGTTATGCAGATAGATAACAGGGTCTATGAAATAAGAAATAGCAATATTGTAAGTTCAACAAAGTACCGAGCAAAGAATTTCAGTATAGATGCCCAGAGGGACATCTTATTAAGATCTGTATATGTTTACAAAGTAGGCCTAGCGATTGTCTAAAAGCTGGAGGGAAAAGGAAAGAAGAGTCACATAGGTGCACTTACAAAGTCAGAGTGGTACAGGCTACATGATAAAAGGTAGCAACAATTACAAGATTGAAAGGATTCCGACCACGAGTCGTGGTGTGAGAAAGAGGCCTAAAGGGGGGAATGCCCCTGACTTTAGATTTATTCACAGAACAACGGCCTAAGATGGAAATGAGAGTACTAAAGAATTCGCAATAACTATGCGTTATGATAATGATAAGAGCATCAATCAACATTCGAGGACGAATGTTCCAAAGGAGGGGAATGATGTTACACCCCATTTTTTCATACGTGAAAGTACGCCATAAGTAAATTGATGAAAGCTCGGAAATGAGATGTTACATCCCGCATTTTCGTACGTTAAATCTTCGTCGTAAGTTAATCGACATAAGTTCGGGAATGAGATTATTTTGAGATTATAAGTATTATGATATTTCAAACAAGTGATGAGAAAATTCATGAAGGTAAGAGGATAATCAAATCGAAGAAAATAAATTTTGTCAAAGTTTGTCATTTTGGGATAGAATAAGGCCCGAGCTAAAATACCCGGTATTTATGGACTAGTGCAATACAAGGTATCACATGACCATAATATTAAGGTGTGTTAAAAGTGAGTAGCATTTTAATAAAAGTGAGTAATATTTTAAGTAATTTGAGATAATTCTTAATTGTGGGGATAATTTGATAAATATGAATTTTTAAGTGGGAGATTAATTTGTTAATGGAATTTTTGGATAAGATTAAGGGGGGCATCACCCCTTAACGTGGAAACCCAATATTTATGACCTTAAGTCATTAGGAATAGGTGGAAAATGAGAGGTATGTGGTTAAGTCACCACATAAAGTGGGGCCACACCTAAAAGACTAAATAGAGCTCTTAATTCATTTTGGAATATCTACCATTCAAATAGAGAGCTTCAGTAATGATAGTGTTGCAATAGTAGCATGAGTTACTTCAATAATGAATACAAAGATGTTATTATGTAATGGCAGCGTGAATTTGCAAATTCAAAGGGAGCACAGTACAATCTTTCTCAAGAATACCATACAGAGTTTTCCCTACTTCGATCCACCGTTACGTGATTCGTCGCAATTGATGTATGTTAGAGGGATTATCAAGAGAATCGGCTCAGGTATGTTAAGGCTATCCATTCTTTCCTTTTGGCATGATCCATACGATACAAAGGAAACGAGCAAATGCACAACTATCATAAATGACTCTATTCATAGAAATGCTAGAGATACTTATGTTCTTGATTCTCCATGTGTCATATTATTCGATCATATGTTCCTGGGTATCCGAAAATACGTAAGTTGATAAAGTTTACTTCATGGTATTAATCAGAGTTATAGTGGTCTTATGACACTCCGAAAGATTTTATTTATGTATTTCTCATGCATTGCATTCATTTATACGTGTACATTGACCCATGGCCAGATGACATTATATACACGTATATATGTATATGGGATATGTGAAAAGGTTACGGCGTTATATACACACCACCACGCGATTAACTGGTATACGTTGATGATATTGCCCAGATTGGCAAAGATGATATGATAGGATGCCCTCAGGGGCTTGACGATGTGATGTATACATATACCTATGCATGGTATGGCATTCATATTCAGATGCATGGCGTTTTAAACATTAAATGATTCACAGAGTTATTCAGACTTACATTTCGAGTCTTCTACTCCATGTTTCTCTCATGTCTATTATTTACTGATATTCGTTCCTTACATACTCAGTACATTATTTACTGACGCCCCTTTTGCCTGGGGACCCTGCGTTTCATGCCAGCAGGTCCCGATAGACAAGTTGAGAGTCCTCCAAGTAGGCTATCAGCTCAGAGGAAAATGTTGGTGCGCTCTATTTTCTCCGGAGTTGCTTATTTGGTCAGTATAATTAGGACATGTATTTATTGGTATGGCGGGGCTCAGTCCCGACCTTTATAATACTTATGTACTCTTAGAGGCTTGTAGACTGATGACATGTATACGGATACTTGATTGGCCTTGTCGGCCTATGTTTTGAGTTTACAAATGATCATGTTGGCCTTATAGGCCAGTATGTCACATGTGTAAGTTTTTATATCAGGTTGGGATCGTCGTATATTGAATACTCCCCCATGTTCATTCTGGTTATCCCATGATGTCTCGTTTGGCCCATTTGCCAATGAAAGTACGATAAGAATGATATGTTATGGTTGTACTCGGTTGAGTAAGGTATCGGGTGCCCGTCGCGGCCCATAGGTTTGGGTCGTGACACTCAACTTGCCCTTCTTCCCAAATTTCATCACACCCTTTATAGGCGACACTCCGAGAAGAACCTTCTCGCCTGCCATGTAAGCATTATCGCGAACCTTTCGGTACGTATAACTCTTTTTCCTGGACTAAGTTGTACGAAGTCTCTCCTGAATCACCTTAACCTTTTCCAAAGCATCACGAACCAAATCAGTCACCAATAATCTAGCCTCACCGGCTCAAACCAAACAACCAGCGAACGACATCGCCTCCCATATAAGGCCTCGTACGGAGCCATCTGAATAATCGACCGATAACTGTTATTGTAGGCAAAATCCGCTAGAGGTAAAAACTGGTCCCACTAACCTGAAATATATGGAGCATGCTCACAACATGTCCTCCAATATCTGAATAGTGCGCTTGGATTGTCTGTTCGGTTGAGGATGGAATGCGGTACTCAACTCAACCCACGTGCCCAACTCATGCTGCATGCACGACTATCCAAAAATGTAATGTGAAATGTGTGCCCCAGTCATAAATAATGGAAATGGGTATGCCATGCAGATAGATAATCTCCCGGATGTAAATCTGAGCCAACCTCTTTGAAGAATAGGATGTCATCACCGTAATAAAGTGTGTAGACTTAGTCAACCGATCCATAATAACCCAAACTGCATCGTATTTCCTCATGGTTTGTGGTAAGCCTACCACAAAATCCATAGTGATGCGATCCCACTTCCACTCCAGTATCTCCAATATCGGAGTCAACCCACCTAGTTTTAGATGATCGTACTTCACTTGTTGATAGATCAAACGTCGAGAGACATGAATGACTATGTCTTTCTTCATTCTCTGCCACCAATACTGATGTTTCAAGTCACAACACATCTTCGTGACACCTGGGTGAATGGAATAACGCGAACTATGAGCCTCCTCAAGGATCAACTCTCTCAACCCATCAAAATTTGGAACACAAATCTCGCCCTGAAGCCGCATAACACCATCATCTCTAATCATAACCTCCTTGGCAACACCCCGTTGCGTGTATTTCAATACCAACAAGTGCGGATCATCAAAATGGCGAGCCTTGATACGCTCCAACAAAAATGACTATTCCACAACACAAGCAAGAACCCCGCTAGGCTCCGAAACATCCAACCTCACCAACCGATTTGCTAAAACCTGAACATCCATGGCTAGTGGTCTCTCTAATGCCGGTAAATAATTCCCTCATCCTTCCTACTCGATGCATCAACCACTATATTGGCCTTCCCCGGATAGTATAATATGGTGATATCATAGTCTTTCAATAACTCTAAACATCTCTGCTGCCGCAATTTAAGGTCCTTCTACTTGAAAAGGTGTTGGATATTCTGATGGTCGGTGTAGGCCTCACATGGAACACCGTATAAATAGTGCCTCCAAATCTTCAGTGCGTGAACAATGACTTCCAACTCCAAATCATGCACATAATAATTCTTCTCATGAACCTTCAATTGTTGAGACACGTAAGTAATTACCCTGCCGTCCTGCATCAATACCGCGCCAAGTCCAATACGCGATGTGTCATAATACATAGTGTAACATCCTGAACCTGTAGGAAACACCAATACTAGGGTTGTAATTAATGCAGTCTTGATCTTATGAAAGCTTGCCTCACACTCGTCGAAAAATCTAATAGGAAAACTCTTCTGGGTCAACTTGGTCAATGGGGCTGAGATAATGAAAACCCCTCTACAAACTAGCAATAATAACCCGCTCAACCCAAGAAGCTCTGAAACTATGTAGTTGAAGTAGGTCTAGGCCAATTGTAAACTGCCTCAATTTTCTTAAGATCCACCTTGATAACCTCGGACAATACAACATGGACCAAAAAGGCAACCGAGTCCAATCATAACTCACACTTTGAAAACTTGGCATATAACTGACGATCCTTCAAAGTCTAAAGTACAATCCATAGGTGTTGCTCATTCTCCTCTCGACTGCGGGAGTAAATAAAAATATCATCAATGAAGATAATCACGAAGGAATCCAGATAAGATTTGAACACCCGGTTCATCAAATCGATAAAGGCTATTGGGGAATTAATCAAGCCAAATGACATCACCAAGAACTTGTAGTGGACATACCGAGTTCGAAAAGCTGTCTTAAGGACATCTGATGCCCTAATCTTCACCTGATGGTAGCCAGATATCAAATCAATCTTGAAAAACACTGTGGCACCCTGAAGCTGGTCAAATAAATCATCAATCCTGAGTAACAGATACTTCTTATTGATAGTGACCTTGTTCAACTACCGATTGTCTGTGCACATCCTCAGTGATTCGTCCTTCTTCTTCACAAACAACACCAATGCACCCGAAGGTGAGACACTAAGTCTAATGAATCCACTGTCAAGCAAATCTTTCAACTGATCCTTTCTTTTTTTTCAACTAAACTAGAGCCATACGGTATGGTGGAATATAAATAGGCTAAGTCCCCGGAACCATGTTAATGCAAAAGTCAATATCCCTATCGGGTGGCATGCACAACAAATTTATAGGAACTACATATGGGAACTCTCTCACCACCGGAACTGAATCAATAGAAGGCACCTAGGCAATCACGAATATAAGCCAAATAATCCATACACCTCCTTCTCGACCATACATTGAGACTTCACATATGAAATGACCCTGCTAGTGGAGTGACCAAGAGTCCCTTTCCACTTCAATCGAGACAACCCGGCATGGCTAATGTCACAATCTTGGCATGACAATACAAGATAGTGTGATAAGGTGACAACCAATCCATGTCCAAAATCATATCAAAATCCACCATATTAAGTAATAGAAGGTCAACCCTAGTCTCATAGCTCCCAACAGTAATCAAACAAGAAGGATAGCCTCTGTCCACCACAATAGAATTCCTAGCAGGTGTAGACACATATATAGGAGCACTCAAAGAATCATGAGACATATCCAAATATGAAGTAAAATAGGATGACACGTACGAATAAGTAGAACCCAAGTCAAATAAAATAGATGCATCTCTATGACAGACTGGTTAATACATGTGATGACCGTATCAGATGAATCCGCCTCAAGTCTAGTTGGAAATGAATAGCACGGGGCTGAGCCCCACCAGTCTGACCTCTACCTCTCGGACGGCCTCTCACTAGCTGGACTCAACCTCTAGCTATCTGACCTCCACCTCTACTGCCTTACTCTCGCCTCTAGCTAGTTGAGCAGACAATAGAGCACGAGTACCCTGTTGTGGCTTGCTGCTCCTCAATCTAGAACAATGCCTGCTGATATGACCTATGTCACCACACTCAAAGCAACCCCTCGGATGGCATAACTACTGAGTCTTAGATGGTCCTTGATGGCCTAAATGACCATCCTAGTAACTTTGTCGCACTGGTGCACAGATAGAAGCTGAAGGTGTACTGAGTACTGGCTGCTCGAAAAGAGACCCATACGCACCGTGACTACCTAAAGGACCATAAGACACCTAAAATGCTGACTGAATGAGCCTGATAAGATAGCCTCTACCAAATGTATCCCTGCCTCTAGACGACGCAACACTGAAACCACCGAAATGACGAGGCCACTTCCAGATGTCACCTCTTTACACTGGACACGAATCCTCACGATCCGCCTATCGATCTTTACACTTCGAGTAAAAGAAATATCAACCTTGGTCTCTTTGGACATCTGTAGCCTGATTCCATAAGTGAGACCGTCTAAAAATATCCCCTCCTCCTCCCTCTTAGTAGGGATCAGGATAGCTCCTTGGCATGATAGATCCACAAATCCGGTATAATATTGAGTAACAGTCATGCTGCTATGCTGAAGGATCTCAAACTGGCTGCAGAAGTCCTCTCTTTGAGTGAAGTGGATGAACTTCTCCAAAATAGCTACAAGAACCGAGCTTATGTCAGAGGAGGTGAATATGTTGGTTTGCTCCGAACATACTCCTGCCACCACCTCTTGGTAGAGCTATTCATCTAAAACAGTGTGAAATCAATTCCATTGGTCTCCACTATAGCCATGTTGCGCATACCTCATGGCAACGGTCCAAGAGATCCTGGGGTCATCAGAAGGTGTACCAGCAAAGCGAGTGGGAAACAACCTGCTAAACTTGTCCAACATATGCATCCCCTTAGCTGACATTACGGGCCTCTCCCTAGGCTATGTAGCAATAACAATGTGAGCTCCCCGAACTTGTAGAACTGCTGGGGTCTGATATCATTGAAACATCTTCTCGGGAGTGTGAGTAGGGGGAGTCTGGGCTCTTCCCCCAGCTTGAGAGATTGCCAGTGCCATAGGGAACACATCAACCTAGGCCACACCCTCCATAAGGATAACCAGGCAGACTAGGGTGTCCTGAAGTACTGGAGTAGAAATGAAACCCTCTAGAACCTGAGCTGGTCCAACTGGCGCGGTATGAACAGGGATCTCCCCATCCTACTCAATCTGATGCTCGACAACAGGTGCTGCTGCGTGGGCTCTAGGCTGAGCTCTACCCCTGCCTCTGGCTCTACCTTGGCCCCTACCCCTGGTAGTGGCTGCAACCTGGGGCTTCGGCTCCTAATCCTCTATGGATATTGTACGTGTCCTTACCATCTCTGAGAGATTAAGAGAAAATTGATTCAAACTTCAACGATAGAATAAAGTCGCACAATAGAGAAAGAAAGAAGTGGAATTTCCTGAGGCCTTATAGCCTCTAGAAGATTAGTACAGACGTCTCAATACTGATCCTCCAGACTCTACTAAGCTTGATCATGACTCGTGAGACCTACACAACCTAGATCTCTAATACCAACTTGTCATGGCCCAAAATCCCAACCATGGGGCCGGGTTGGTGCCTAACATCTACTTCCTAGGCAAGCCAACATTAGCTACATATGTATTTATTAATTTTAGAAGCAGATATTAAGAATTTAAAAACTGAAATACTCTGAATTCATATAATAAATCCATAAACAATGTTGTCTATACTAGTCCAACAAATCTGGAGTCACAAGTACATGAGCCACTAGAGTGCTACAAATATAATCTGAAATGAAATACAACTATTCGAAACAAGATTAATAGTAAACAAGATAGGAAGGGGACTTCAGGAACTGTGAACACTATGCAATGGTACCTCAAAAGTCTCCTGGCAGATTTGATTCGAGCAATCTCCTCGCCACTAGGACCAACACCATGATCTACATAAGAAGTGCAGAAGTGTAGTATGAGTAAAACCGACCCTATGTACTATATACTGTCTATACTAACCTTGGCGAAGTAGTGACGAGACTATGACAAGACACTCACTAAAAACCTGTACGAATAATAAATAGAAGACAATAGAAAATATAAGGAAAATGAATAACTCATAAGAACGGGACTCGAAGGTCAAATAACAGAAGGACCTAGAATAATATCATCTCATGACCTCATATCACAATACTAAAATAGAACACCACATCTACAAACGGTTACAATACATCATACCTTGTTTCGGCACGCAACCCAACCCCAATATCATTTCAATATATGTTACGGCGTGCAACTCGATCCTAATATCATATCAATATTTGTTGCGGAACGTAACCCATTCCCATTAATAATTTCCGTTCTGTTGCAGCGTGCAATCGGTTCCCAATATCAATTCACTATCATGAACAACTCAACACAACCCATTTCGAATCCCGACACAATAGGTACTAAAGGGTACAAAAAACCAAGAAACTACGCGTACAAACAGAGAATAATCAACATATCATACTCACAAACCTTGTCAAATCATCAATGCAAGAATATACAAGGGCTCACATAACCGGATATAACATAATAAGGTGAGAAAAGTAAGGTAAAGGCAACAAAGCCATGTAAAGACATGAAACAACGAAGATGTTCAATTAATACAGGTGGGAGCATATAGCATGTAAGAAGATATTGATCGAGGAATGTATAAACAACAATAGGTAACAGGTAAAGATAGATAACAAGTAAGGCATAAATAACAAGTAATGACATGAAGCAATCAGGCATATAACTAGATATAACACGGGATAAATGATGACATAAGGGTAAATAGCCCACCCCGCATTGTTTAACCCATTACAATGTATATATATTCGTCATCTTGCATATATGCCATCCCTTCACATAATTCACATAGTAAATAGACCTATCAAGTTATAATTCCCTCATGTCAAAGTTAAACACGACACATCAAAATCACATCGATAATCAACCATGGATTTTCCTTAGAATAAGCCTCCAAATAACCCCAATCTAGCCAAATATAATTCAAACAATCCAAAACAAGCTTTAGAAACTAACCACGAATGAAAAAGGTTCAACCTGATCAAAATTTAAGATCCAAACTAAATCCCCATTGCCCATTAACCCCCAAGCCTGTTTATGTTATTTGTTTCAAAATCCGACCTCAATTTGAGGTCTAAATCTAAAATTTACAAAATTCCTAAATTCTACCCAAAACCCCTAATTTCTACCTTGAAATTCATAGGTTTGATGTTAAAAATTCATGAAAAGTAGTTAAAATTGATTGAAAACTAATTAAAGGTGCTTACCAATGAATTTGGGAAGAAAACTCTCTCAAGAAATCGCCTCTATGGAGTCTAGAGTTAAAAAATAGCGTAAAATGAGCTAAGTCCAATTTTTCCAACTTTTACAGCTACTGCAATCGCCATTGCGAACTTTTAGATGTTTGCAAGTGTGAACCACAGATCGCAATTGCGGTCAGTCTTTGAGCCTAAGAAATGTTGCAAATGCTAAAAACCTTCACATTTGTGAAGGTCCCTTCCTCCGCAAATACGAACTAAATTTCGTTTTTGCCAAGTTGCCCCTAAGCTGTCAAAGTTGCAAATGCGATACTCTAGCTACAGCTGCAATTTCCCATCATTCGCAAATGTGTCTCCTTCTTCACAAATACGCCCCTTTGCAAATGTGATCCCTTGGCCGGATAATCGATGCTCCATGCGTGCTAGACCTTACAAATGCGAGATCTGCAAAATACACCAGCAATAGACTTGCACCGGTAGTTCCAAAATCAACCAAAACTCATTCGAAACTCACCCGACCCCTTCGGGATCCAATCCGAACATGCAAAAAAGTGTAATAACATCAAATAAACTCGCTCCTTCACTCAAATAATCAAAATAACATCAAACATCAAGAATCGATCATCAAAACTCAAGGATTTTAACTTAAAACTCAATTATTGCCAACTTTCAAATAATGCATCGAAATGCGCTTGGGTCGCTCAGGACCCCAACCAAATACGAGTACAAGTTCAAAAATATTATATGAACTTACCAGAATCATCAAAATACTAATCTAGGTCGTTTACCAAAAACATTGACCATGGTCAACCAAAACCTTATTTTAAGACAAAAATTATATATATTTTAAAATTTCACGTAAAAGATTTTCGGAAAATGACACGGACCACACACACAAGTCATATAACATGAAACAAAGCTATGAATGGTCTCTAAACATAGAAAAAGGAGCTAGTGCTCAAAATAACCTACCAAATCGGCACATGAGGATATGAAAAAAACTGAATTTTGTGGTGGATAAACTTCTCTTGAATTGGGATGGAGTTTTGGGGAGTCCTCCAACTGGGAATCAAATGGTGAAAGGGTCTGGAAACATAACAAGAATGGGTGAACAATATTATGGAGCTATGTGAAGGTCTCGGTCGAACACTTACAATCATAGGGTGGAATTTTCATACTTTGACGAAAGAGATTCTCGCACTTGGTTGAGGAAGAGTGAGAAATACTTCCACTCTAATCATATGACTGACCCACAACAAAAGCTGGTGATGGTTGTTCTTCACCTTAATGGTAAGGCTGAATCTTGGTTTTTCTTCTATTATTTGAGTAAAGGGATAATCAGGTGGACCAATTTTACTGAAGAACTATGGAAAAGATTCATTGAATCTAATATCCGCTTCAATCTATTTGAGAAATTTAAAAGAATTGAGTAAAAAGGTATAGTTACTGAATACATGGAGAAGTTTGAAGATCTTAAAGCTTAGATCTTGATTAGAACAACCACCATCCCTGAGGATTTCTTCTTGGGATACTTCATTAAGGGGTTGAAGTATGAAATGGGGCAATACTATCAAAATGCTTGCTTTATTTACCTTCAACCAGGTTGTTAGGAAAGCAAGACATCAAGAGGAATTATTAGATACTGCGAGTATAGAGAACAGGGTAACATGGAGTAAAAATATTTCACAGGCTAATAATCATCCATACACTACTAGGAGTAGAATTTGGGGTCAAGGCCAAAAGAAAGGAAATTCCAGTTCAATTTTTACTAGTACTAAATTGTGGGAGGCTAGAAAAGCACAAGGGTTGTGTTAATAAATGTTGCACAAGTATTTCCTAGGGAATAAATGTAAGACTAAGCAAATCAATATTATTGTTGCTTTAATGAAGAATACTAAAGATGAGCAACAAGGAATTATTTTAGAGGAGGAGAGCTATAATGTTGAATATCAGGAAGCAGGGGTCGTGGATGAAGCTATCAGTTTAAATACTTTTGATGGTACTGAAGTTCCTAACACCATATGTTTTCAAGGATAAGTTAGAAGGAAGGCTTTGACTATTTAACTAGACTCTAACGTGTCACGACCCAAATCCCACCATGGGGATCGCGATGGTACCTAGACTCTAAAACTAAGTAAGCCGATCACTTATCAACAAGACATGAAATGATAAAACAAAGTTTAACATAAATGCAAAAATAGAGTTAATATAAGCCAAGGTGGCGATAATCAAAACATCTCTCGGAACTAAATAGTATAGAGTCACGAGCTCTAATCGAAATACATAAGAATATCTCAAAATACAATAATATTCGGATAATAAAATGATAGTACAAATATATAAAGATAGGACTCCAAGGGACTATGACGGTTAATGCAGCTCTACCTTGAATCCTCACTGTCAAAATCTCTCACTGCCTAGATCCACTGCCTCTAACATTTGGATCTACACAAAAATGTGCATAAGTGTAGTATGAGTACACCACGATCGGCACCCAGTAAGTATCAAGACTAACCTCGATGAAGTAGTGACGAGGTTCAAGTCGTGTGATGCTCACTAGTCAAAAACCTATGCAATATCTCAATAACTGACAACCGAATATATATAAGTAAAAACAAGAGATCAAGGAAAGGGAGCTAGACAAGCACTTGCAAGTGAGTGATCAACATATCTAAAACTACTATAGTAAAGTAGAACAAAAGTACCTCCCAAAGGTTCTACCTTTCCTTGTGCGTTTGAGAATAAATAGAAAGTTTGTAAATGTATAGAAGGCTCACGATTGATTGGTTGTAATGTTCACAAGGAATATAATCCAATATTCAGTGATATGACTTTCCTACTGGCTGAATTGCTTGAATTAGTTGAAGGTGCAAAGTCTTCTTCTTTTGATTTGAGACGAATTAATTTTTCTACTGAAAAACAATATCAACTATCTCGTAGAGCATGTGATGAACAACTCAATATAGAAAAACTCATCTTAGTAAATAAATCATCGAAAGAAGTGTGCCATGTAATAGCATGTCAAATTCAACTAACAACTCATTAAAAAACAAAACTTTTAAGAAACATGTATGAGATCAAATATCAACCCTGTTGAAACACATAAACAACATCAAGAAAGACAACTATGAATCATCACATAACATCATCAACAATGTCATCCTTATTTCGCCGCATGTACATAACAATGAAAGAACTCCCTTATTTCTCCACATGCGTATCTCACCACGCTTATTGTGCCATAAGAATAGCAACATTGAAATGCCACCCTTATACTCCACATAACAACAATCAACAATGAAATGACACCCTTACACTCCACACAACAACAATTAACTCGTACAATATGTCCACATGTGGCACAATATCACAAAATAATAATATCAAAGTTTCATCATGATATAAGCTCACAGCTTAACAACAAGTGCACAACGACATGACAATACATAAAAGTTCAGAGGAGTATTCAACAAATAAAGCATGACTATGGCTAAGTCAAATATAGCGATCATGATAGTGTAGTCAAAAGTGGTTAAGCATGTTTTATATAAGTACCTTGTCAAATTAATTAATAGCCTACGGTCTAATCCGATCGTAAGAAACATATAACACCCGTGTACACGCTCGTCACCTCATGTACACATTGCTTTTCACATAACATGAATAAACAATTAAGGCCAAATCCTAGGGGTTTTCCCTCACACAAGATTAGGCAAGATACTTACCTCAAACAAGCCAAATAAATGCTATAACAAGCCCCTTCCCCTCAAACCGTCCATTGAATGTGTCAAATCTAGAAAAAAAAACAAAACTCATTAATATCAAATGCGGCTATAAATATTGATTCAAATTAATAATGCTCCGATCTTTATCAAAAATCAAAAAGTCAACAAAAAAGTCAATGCGGGTACCTCCCGGAACCATACAAAAGTTAGGAATCCCGAACACCCATTCAAATACTGTCACGTCCCAAATCGATGGGCCGCGACGGGCACCCAGTGCCTTACTCAACCGAGTACCAACATAATATATCTTCTGTATCATATTATCATAGGTAAATGAACCGGAAAGGCTGTCATGAGATGACTAAAATAAAGCGTGAGGGAATATTCAATATAGGGTGACCCAACTTGATATACCGACTTATACATATGACGTACGGGCCTATAAGGCCGGCATGATCCTTAATATACTCAAAACATAGGCCGACAAGGCCATACAAGTACCCATATATATGACATATATCTACAAGGCTCTAAGAGTACATAGATATCATAAATATCGGGACGGGACCCTACAATACCAGTCAATACATGTCCTAATCATACTGACCAAATAAGAAACTCCGGAGCAAATGAAGCACCAACGGTTACATCCCGCACTTTAATATTAGGATGAGTCGTAGTAATCCATATGAGTCTGACGGGATTAAGACCATTTATGAGGTTGTAGACAATTTGTAACTATGTTATTGTAAGACCCCGTAAGTATAACAACTTTGATACAATTATATACATTTGATATGATATTTTCAGTGGAATATTTTTGTAATTTTTTTTTGAAAAATATGATTTTATATAGTTATTAATATTAATAATTTTGAATATGCTTTAAATTATACACATAATATGAGAAAGTTTATGAGATTTTCTTTATTATAAAGATATAAATTATTTTCGCACGAGAAAAGAAGGTTATCTTTTTACCATTATAAGAATTAAGCGTACGAGAATTTTTACTCTTTATATGAGATTAGGAGAATTATAAGTTGAGAATATATATGTATTACATGGATGTTTTACTGAAATAATAGTGTATGTATTTATTTTATATGGTACCACATGACCATGATAGTAGGATACATAAAGTGTGTTAAAAATAAGTAGTATTTTAAGTAATTTGAGATAATTCTTAATTATATGGATAATCGAGTAATTATTAATTTTAGTGGAATATTAACACTTAATTAAGATGATTGGTGATTAATTTTTGGGAATGGATAACAATCAACGTGGCAGCCCCCATCAAATTAAGTGACTCATAACTCTAGTTGAAAGGTGGAAATTACTGAGAGAAAGAAAGGGATGTCTTTAAGATTTTGAGAAAAGGTCACACCGAAAGCTATATCATGTCTTCATACACAACTAATCATATCTCAATTAATTGTTATATATTTTATCTGTATTTGTCACGAATATTTTAATTCTCATTCTCTCTTTTGGACAACATATGAGCTTTTGGCTTCTATGTTATTTCTTTCACCAAAGTCTTGTATTCTTGACAATCCCTCTAACATACGCTTATTGCGACAAAACACGTAACGACGGATATCAATTTTGATCACTAAAAAAGACCTCCGCAGGACCTTCACCCGGAAGACAGAATCAAAGGTAGACAACAGTCAGTTATTTCACTTCAGTAAGAGGTAAGGCAGAAAAAGGGATAAGGCTTCATAAGAATTCCCCTTGAGAATTCCATCAGAATTTGGGGAGTGATTTTATCATAGGGAGTGGGCCCCTACTTAAGGTCATTACTAAGCCAAAGAGTTCCCAAATTTTTCCACCTAGCCTCATACTTAGTCAACATTAGGCTTGATTAGGACTCCATACTTACTGCCACATTAGGGGGGGGGGCTCCTTAATCATATACAAATCTCTTAATTAATTATCCATCAATTTCTTAATTAACTTGTTAATCTCTCATTAATTAATAATTAACCAATTATCCACATAATTAAAAATTATCTCATATTACTTAAAATACTACTCACTTTTAACACACTTTATGTACCCTACTATCTGTCATGACCCGATTTACCCTCCGAAAGGTATCATGACGACACCTAATCTCTACGACTAGGTAAGCCTACTGTTAAGGGAAAAATTAAAGTAAAACACAAGCAATAAAGGAAATAAGGGAAATGATATAAATAACATACTGGTTGCTCGGCTCATACAAGAATACATTTCCCAATGACCCGGAATGTCACAAATAGTCACAAGCTGCTAACACTACTGTAGCTCTAAACAAGTCTGGGAAATACATGGGAACAACTCTAAATGATAGAATAGAAGGAGACTCGGAGGGTTCTATGGACGCGACAAAATTACGTTGCAGTCTCCTAGAATCAGCAGCAACGACTAACCACGAGGCTGTTAGCTCATACCTGGATCTGCTCACGAAAACATGTGCAGGAAATGGCATGAGTACACCACATTTGGTACCCAGTAGTGCCAAGCCTAACCAGTCAAGTAGTGACAAGGTCAGGTTAAGGCTCTACTGAATTTCTATATAAATCAATTTTAAAAAAATATTAAAAAAGATAGATAATGTCCACAGTAATTAGTTTAAGAAAATAATATAAAGTTTTACAGTAAAGAGAGTCCTAAGCTTAACACAATGTATCACAAGGTGAAATATACCGGGATACAGTCCCGTAGTTCCAAATGATTATGCACTACATAAGGATCTCCCGATATACGTCTGTAGTCCCAAAATAAATATGCAGTACATGGGGATCTCCAGGAATACGACCGTAGTCCCAAAGTAAATATGCAGTACATGGGGATCTCCCGGAATACGTCCTGTAACACCTCGGCCGATCATTCCGAGAGTTTATACTTGTTTGCCTCATTTCTGCTTCATTATATGTGGTTAAACTTCATTATGTTGTGATAGATTGGTTGGCTCGGGTTCGGGGCGATTTTTGGAGAGAAATGAGGCACTTAGCCTCTTATCTTGGTTGAATAGTTGGAAAAGTCAACCGGAAGTTGACTTATTGGTAAACGACCTCGGAATGTAGATTTTATGGTTCGAATAGCTTCGTTAGGAGATTTGGGACTTAGGAGTGTTTTTGGAATGTGGTTTTGATGTGTGGTGTAGAATTAGGCTTGAATTGGCGAAAGTTAGTTTTTGGCGATTTTTGGTCGGCAGTGAAAAATAGGCTATCGGGGTCGGAATGGAATTTCAGAAGTTGTATCTGGTTTGTAGTGTCATTTTGGATATGTGTGCAAAATTTCAGGTCAATCGGAAGTGTTTTGGATGGTTATCTTTGGTGAAATTTAGAAATTTCAAAGTTCATACGCTTGAATTTGATGTGATTTTGGTGTTTTTGCGTTGTTTTTGGCGTTTCGAAGGCTCGACTAAGTTTGAATAAGGTTATGGGATGTGTTGGTATGTTTGGGTTAGGTCCCGAGGGCCTCGGGTGTGTTTCAGGAGGTTAACAGATCAAGTTTGGGTGTTGGAAAGTTGCAGATTTTACTGGTGTTCAGGTCTGATTTTCTTCTATGCGATCGCAGGGGTAAGAATGCGATCACATAGGCTTGTCTGAGGCAGCAGTGGTTTGTCCATTCGATCGCGTGAGCTCATCCGTTATTGCGTGGAGTAAAGATTGAGGCAGGCAGATTTGTTCTATGCGATCGCGTAATAAGCTTTGCGATCACATAGGTTGGGCAGTCTTGAGCAGTGCGGTCGCGTGAGGCTTATTGCGACTGCACAGTGTGGGCGCGTGTGGAAGTGAGGTGATGGAATTACTCTATGCGATCACATAAAGCTGGTCGCGAACGCACTGAGGAAGGGCAGCTGGGCAGAATCATTTAAACATCAAACGAGGGTTTGGTCTATTTTTGCAAAAACTCATTTGAGAGCTCGGGGGAAGGTGGAGATTGAAGAGATATTCAGTAGAGTTCTTGAGGTAAGTCTTCTTCCATCATATTTGGGTTAATTTCATGAATTATCCTTGATTTTTACCATGTAAATTGAGGAAATAAAGTGGAAATTAGGAAAACAAATGGGATGAAAATTTGGGAATTTCTTTTGATGATTTGAGGGGCCATTTGAGGTCCGATTTTGATGTTCTTGGTATGTACAGACTCGTGGGAGGATAAGGATTCTTATGATGTAATTTTTATTGGATTCCAATACGTGGTTCCGGGGGCCGGATTTGGCAAATTTCGGGAATTGTGCCTAATTTTGATAGTTTTTGATTGGGGTTCGTCTCCCTAGCATATTTTGATGTTATTGATCTGTCTTGTGATAGGCTCAGAGTATTTGGGAGCCGATTTGAGGGGCAAGAGCACTGCAGAATAGTTTTTGGGCTGTTTTGAGGTAAGTAACGATTGTAACTCTAAACCTAAGTGTATGAAACCCCGGTATTTTATATTGTTTTGGTACATGAGGTGACACGCATGCTAGGTGACGAGCGTGTGGGCGTGCACCGATAGGGATTGTGACTTGGTCCGTCTCGTAGCGACTATTAAGCCGCGTATTCGATTTGAAAACTTACGACATCCTGTATTTTAGAAATCTATACTTGTTTATGGGTTGTGAGCCATGTTTGGGGCCTCGTGCCGACCCGTTTAGACCCTCAGGGGTATTTTTACACTATTCTCACACCATCCTGTTAGAACATTTGTGAACTCAGTCATGTTTACCACTTGTTGTTATTTTCACTGTTATCACACTGTTTTGAAACTCTGAGAGGTATTTTGGGCTGAGTCACGTGAGTTGAGATGAATTTCCCGAGTGGCTTGTAAGGATGACTGAGTGAGGTCGAGAGCCCAGTACGTGAGGATTGTTATGGATCAGACTGCACGCCGCAGCAATGTATATATCATATATTACATATGGATCGGGTTGCACGCCGCAACAATATAGATAATATATGGATCGAGCTGCAAATTGCAGCAATATAGATCATATATGGATCGGGCTGCACACCGCAACAATATAGATTTACATATGATCGGACTGCACGCCGCAGCAATATACATTATATATGGATCGGGTTGGACGCTGCAAAAATATATATATTGGATCGGGCTGCACGCCGCAGCAATATAACGCTTGGGCTGTAGGAGCCCCTCCAGGAGTCTGTACACCCCTAGTGAGCGCACTCGACTATTATATGGATCAGCCGCACGACGCAATGTATGTTATATGGATCGGGCTGCACGCCGTAGCAATATGTATATATATATGTATATATATGTATATATGTATTGGATCGGGCTGCACACCGCATCAGCTGTTATATGGTACCTGATGAGTGAGAGTGTGACGACCCGGCCAATCGTCTTAAGAATTAACACCGCGATCCCTTATTAACTGTTTTCCCCAAGTCTATTTCTGCTAAATTGAATGCCGAGACGCTCGATTTTGAGTTTCGGAGAGTTTTGGGACATTTAGTCCCTAAATGAGAGCTTAAGTGTTGGAAAGTTGCCCGTAGTCGGAGCAGTGTAAGACGGCCTCAGAATGGAAATCCGATGGTTCCGTTAACTCCATTAGGTGATTTCGGAGTTGGAAGCGTGTCCGAAATGTATTTTGGAAGTCTGTAGCTCATTTAGGCTTGAATTGCCGAAGTTTGAATTTTTGGAGTTTCCGGTCCGATAGTGAATTTTTGATCCGAGGTTCGGAATGGAATTGCGGAAGTTGCAGTAGTTCCGCCATGGAATTTGGGATGTGTGTGCAAAATTTGAGGTCATTCAGATAAGTTTAGACGTGTTTCGACGTCGGATGTGAATTCTAAAAATTTCATAAGTTCTTAGGCTTGAATCTATGCATATTTGATGATTTTGATGTTATGAGATGTGTTTTTTTAGGGCTCGACCAAGTTTGAATGTAGTATTAGGGTTGGTTGGTAGTTTTGGTTGAGGTCCCTGGGGCCTCGGGTGTGTTTCGGGTGTTCAAACAGAAATTTTTTGGCCTATCAGTCTTTGCTGGTTTTTCTGATTTTTCTTCAGCTCTATTTTGCTCGTTGCGATCGCAAAGGTTCACCCGCGATCGCATAAGGTAAAAGTGAGAGGTCCTACGGTTGTTCTCTGCGATCACAATAAAAGGTTTGCGATTGCAGTGTGTTGGAACCTTGGTCAGCACGATCGCATGACCAGGGCCGCGTTCGCATAGAGTATTCTTGGTTTGGGGGAGTTTCAATATTTGTTCTACGCAGTCGCATGGCCCCAACCGCGATCGCGTAGCTCAGGGTCCTCAAGGTTCGTGATCGCGTACTGATTTCTGCGATCGCATAGAATGATTCCAGGCGCGTGTTTCTTTACTCTCCGCGATCGTGACTCCTTGTCTGCGATCGCATATAAAAAATATCTGGGCAGTCTTCTAAAGATCCAAATCCGAGAGTTTGGTTCATAATTCTAAAAAATCGGGTAAGCCTCAAGAAGTGGCGATTTTATGTGGGTTTTGAAGAGAAGGATCATAGGTAACATTTCCTAATCCTTAATTCATTGTTAAACCATTAATTCCCATTGTTTTCTTTAGTTTAATTATCAAAAATTGGATGAACTTCACAAATCGAATTATTGAGTTTTGATTAGGTGTTTGATCTCTGATTTGAGAGATTTGGTTAGACTCGTGAGTGAATGGGTGTCCGGAAAATATAAAATTTTCCCGATTTCGAGTCGTGGGCCGGAGGGGCATTTTGATCATTTTACATAATTTCGCGCCTTAGCTTGAATTAAACAGTGAAAAATCAGTTGCATGAGATGTTATTTAGGATATGTAATTGAATTGTACAGATTTGGGCCATTTGGAGTCGGATACTCGTGGCAAACGTTTTATTTCAAGTTGATTTTGAGCCGGTTCAATGTAAGTCGCTTGTCTAACCTTGTGTGGGGGACCTCACCCCTTAGGATGTGATAGTTGGAAATTTAACACCTTGTACATGAGATGACGGCGCGTACTTGTGCTAATTGTTGAAAATCCGATTTTTACCTTAAATATTTAGCCTGAGTTTCTTTCTTACCTATTTTATTTTAATTGCAGCTATAGTTTATGTTAGCTTAGAAAATCATGCGTAGTTGCCTGAATTGCCTATCTGCTTAAATTGCCTTAATTGCACTACGTGAAGCATGTTAGATTAGAATTATCTGTTGCCTTGTATTTTATGCACCCTACTTCTGAACGTCTTCTTGTCGTGGCTGCATATTTATTTTGGGACTACAGAACGTTATTCCGGGAGATACCCCTGCATATTTACTTTGGGACTACGGAACGTTATTCCGGGAGATCCCCCTGCACATTTATTTTGGGACTACGGGACGGTATCCCGGGAGATCCCCCCTGCATATTTACTTTGGGACTACGAAACGCTATTCCGGGAGATCCCCCCGAACATTTACTTTGGGACTACTGGACGGTATCCTGGGAGATCCCCCTGCACATTTACTTTGGGACTACGGGACGGTATCCCGGGAGATCCCCCTGCATATTTACTTTGGGACTACGGGACAGTATCCCGGGAGATCCCCCTGCACAGATAATGATACTTTGGTTATGCATATGATGGACTACGGGACGGTATCCCGGAATATCCCCCTGCACATTTACTTTGGGACTACGGGACGGTATCCCGGGAGATCCCCCTGCGTATTTACTTTGGGACTACGAGACGGTATCCCGGGAGATCCCCCTGCATATTTACTTTGGGACTACGGGACGGTATCCCGGGAGATCCCCCTGCGTATTTACTTTGGGACTACGAGACGGTATCCCGGGAGATCCCCCTGCACAAATAATGATCCTTTGGTTATGCATATGATGGACTACGAGACGGTATCCCGGGAGATCCACTAGACAGTTGAGAAAAGGGCTATAGGACGGTATCCTGGGAGATCCTCATTGTTACCATTGTTATTGAGTTGTTCGTACTCCGTGTTTAATCTATTCTTGTGTTTTCTTATTTCCTTGTATGACCTGACTTACTTCACTGCTGTATTCATTATTATGATCTGTTTTCATATTGTAAATCCCTATTATATTGTTTAACCTCAGTAGGGCCCTAACCTTCCTCGTCACTACCCGACCGAGGTTAGGCTTGGCACTTACTGAGTATCGCTGTGGTATACTCATGCCCTTTTCTGCGCATGTTTTTCATGTGCAGATCCAGGTACCTCCACTCAGGCGCACTATCCCCGAGGTTGAGAGATACAGAGAGACTTCGAGGTACATCTGTCGCGTCCCAAGGAGTCTCTATCTTATTCCAGCTTTTTGTGAAAAGTTTATCTTTCCTCACAATTGTGTAGACATTCTGGAGTTAGAGCAGTGTGTTATATTCTGTTAGCTTGTGTTTCCCGTGAGTTTCCGGGTTTTGGGGTAATATTGTAGACTTCCTTATTATTTTGGGTTGTATATGCCAAGTGGCATTTATATATAGTCTTCCTTTTTGATTGTTCAACTTTCTTTTACTTAATTAATTCACAAGTTATGTTGATATTCCGCATTGCTAGGCTTACCTAGTTATAGAGACTAGGTGCCCTCATGATATGTCCACGGAGGGCGAACTGAGGTCGTGACAAGTTGGTATCAGAGCTCTAGGTTCGTAGGAGTCACGGAACACATGCCGGTTTATTAGAGTCTCGCTGATCAGTACGGAGACGTCTGTACTTAGAGGTTATGTAACTGTTTAGGAAAATCTTCACTTTATTGATTTCCTTGTCGTGGAATATCTTTTGACATCAATTCTAAACCTCTGTTTTCTATTCTCTCACAGAGGGTGAGGACACGTGCTACTCAGGACGATCAGGCACTCGTGCCCCCTATAGCAGCCGTCAGAGGCGGGAGCCGAGGTAGAGGCCGAGGACGCGCACGTGGTGCAGCGAGAGCACCTGTGCGAGCTACCGCCGAGGTCCAGACACCTGCCATGCCTACTGCCACTACTACTCCAGCCCTTCAGGAGACATTAGCTCAGTTCATGTCTATGTACACCACTCTGGCTTAGGCAGGGTTGCTTCCCCTTGCTGCAGCCACATCTCTGGCCGGGGGAGGAGCACAGACTCCCACCGCCCGCACTCCTGAGTAGTGAGTGCATGTGGAGCAGGTCCCAGGGATCGTTCCTGTACCGCCTGTAGTGCCAGTTCAGCCCAAGGATGGGTCAGCTGCATCAGAGGACGAGCAACGGAGACTTAAGAGGTTCAAGAAGTATGACCCTCGGGTATTCAGTGGACTAGCATCGACTAGCATCAGATGATGCCTTGCGATTTCTAGAGGAGTGTCACCGTATTCTTTGCACTATGGGCGTAGCCGGATCTAGTGGGGTTTCCTTTACTACCTTTCAGCTTTGTGGAGCTGCCTATGATTGGTGGCGCACCTATGAGTTAGCAGTCCAGACGAGGCTGCTTCACAGACCTGGACCTAGTTCTCAGATATGTTCCTAGGGAAGTTTGTTCCTCAGAGCCTCAGGGACGCATGGCGCACAGAGTTTGAGCATTTGCGCCAGGGTGCTATGACAGTTTCAGAGTATGCTATCCGTTACACCAGATTGGCTAGGCATGCACCGACTATGGTTGCTACTGTCCGCGAGATGGTTCGCCGGTTCATTGAGGGTCTTGTCCCACCCATCAGATCTAGCATGGCTCGGGAGTTGGAGATGGACATTCCTTATCAGCAGGTAGTGAGAATCGCTAGGAGGATCAAGGGTATGCTCGCTTGGGAGCGAGAGGAGAGGGAGGCCAAGAGGTCTCGAGAGTCGGGCCACTACTCTGGTACCCGTACCCCAGCAGCAGGTCGTCATGGTAGGGGTTATATGGTCCACCCAGTTTATTCATCTCTTCCAACAGCCAGCAGTACACTAGCTCATCCCAGGCCTCAGGAGCCTTATTATACACCTCCATTTTCTAGCGTGCCTCCTGCGCGGGGTGCTTTCAGAGGTCAGTCTAGCAGACCTGGCCCTAGCCAGTCATAGCCGCCATGTCCTCCAAAGCTTGTTTCGAGTGTCGCGATACATTCCATGTGGTTAGGGACTGCCCCATACTTATTAGGGGTGCATCTTCACAGGCTTTTCATCCACAGCGTGCTCAATAGAGTTCTCAGGCCATGATCACAGCTCCAGCTACACCACCTGCCCAGCCAGCCAGGGGCGGAGGTCAGGGAGGTAGAGTTCACCCTCGAAGGGGAGGCCAGGCCAGATATTATGCTGTTCCTGCTCGTACCGAGGTTGTTACCTCTGATTCTGTCATCACAGGTATTATACTGGTTTCTCACAGAGATGCATCGGTTCTATTCGATCCAGGCTCCACATATTCTTATGTGTCTTCTTATTTTGCTCCACATTTGGGTATAGCCCGAGATTCTTTGGGTTCTCCTGTTTATGTTTCTACTCCTGTAGGAGATACTCTTGTTGTGGACCGCATTTATCGGTTATGTTTGGTTACTATTCATGGTTTTGAGACCAGTGCGGAATTATTGTTACTCGATATGGTGGATTTTGATATTATCTTGGGCATCGACTGGTTGTCTCCCCATTATGCTATTCTTGATTGTCACGCCAAGACCGTGACGCTGGCTATGCCAGGTGCTCCGCGTGTTGAGTGGAGTGGTGCTTTATATCACACTCTCAGTAGAGTTATCTCTTTTCTTAGAGCTCAGCGTATGGTTGAGAAGGGTGTGCCACGTATTTGTCTTATGTGAGAGATGTCAGTGTTGATACCCCTTTTGTTGATTCAGTTCCAGTGGTACGGGATTATCCCGATGTGTTTCCAGCTGATCTTCCGGGCATGCCGCCCGATAGATACATTGATTTTGGCATTGATTTGTTGCCGGGCACTCAGCCCATTTCCATTCGTCCTTACCGTATGGCTCCTCCTGAGTTGAAGGAGTTGAAGGATCAGTTATAAGAATTGCTTGATAAGGGTTTTATTCGACCCAGTGTTTCACCTTGGGGTGCTCCTGTCCTATTTGTGAAGAAGAAAGATGGCTCTATGCGCATGTGTATTGATTATCGCCAGCTGAACAGGGTTACAGTGAAGAACCGTTATCCCTTGCCTCGTATTGATGATCAAGTTGACCAGCTTCAGGGCGTGCAGGTATTTTCTAAGATTGATTTGTGCTCAGTTTACCATCAGTTGAAGATTCGAGAGCCGGATATCCCGAAGGCTGCTTTCAGGACTCAGTATTGCCATTGTGAGTTTCTAGTTATGTCATTCAGGCTGACTAATGCCCCTGCAGCATTTATGCATTTGATGCACAGTGTGTTCATGCCATATCTCGACTCGTTCATCATTGTTTTCATAGATGATATTCTTGTTTACTCCCGGAGTCGGGAACATCATGAGCAGCACCTGAGGACAGTGCTTCAAACCTTGAGAGAGAAGAAGTTGTATGCAAAGTTCTAAAAATGTGAGTTTTGGTTGAGTTCTGTGGAATTCTTAGGCCACGTGGTATCGAGTGAGGGAATTCGAGTGGATCCGAAGAAGGTAGAGGCCGTGCAGAGTGGGCCCAGGCCGTCCTCAGTTATAGAGATTCGCAGTTTCCTTGGCTTGGCGGGTTACTATCGCCGTTTTGTGAAGGGATTTTCATCGATTGCAGCCCCTATGACTAGATTGACCCAGAAGGGGGCTCCATTTCAGTGGACAGAGGAGTGTGAGGCGAGCTTTCAGAGCCTCAAGATAGCTTTGACTACAACCCCAATCTTGATATTGCCTACTGGTTCAGGGTCCTATACAGTTTATTGTGATGCCTCGCGAGTTGGCCTTGGAGCGGTGTTGATGCATGACGGTAGGGTGATTTCCTACGCGTCCAGACAGTTGAAGATATATGAGAAGAATTACCCTGTCCACGACCTTGAGTTAGCTGCCATTGTTCATGACTTGAAGATCTGGCATCATTATTTGTACGGTGTCCCATTTCATTCCGGTACTGACTACTTATTCATCGGAGCGATTGGCGGAGATTTATATTCGGGAGATCGTTCGTCTGCATGGTATCCCAGTTTCTATTATTTCAGACAGGGGTACTCAGTTCACCTCACGGTTCTACAGAGCCGTTCAGCAGGAGTTACGTACCAGGGTGGAGTTGAGCACAACATTTCACCCCCAGACGGACGGACAGTCTGAGCGCACTATTCAGATTCTGGAGGATATGCTCCGTGCGTGTGTGATTGAGTTTGGAGGGTCTTGGGATCAGTTATTTCAATTGGTGGAGTTTTCTTACAACAACAGTTATTAATCCAGCATTCAGATGGTGTCGTATGAGGATTTATATGGTAGGAGGTGCAGATATCCGGTGGGTTGGTTTGAGTTGGGAGAGGCTCGGTTGTTGGGTACAGAGTTGGTTCAGGATGCATTGGAGAAGGTCAAGGTGATTCAGGATAGACTCTGTACAGCCCAGTCCAGACAGAAGAGTTACGCAGACCGGAAGGTTCATGATGTTTCATATATGGTCAGAGAGCGGGTTCTGCTTCGGGTTTCGCCTATGAAGGGCGTTATGAGATTTGGGAAGAAAGGGAAGTTGAGTCCGAGGTTTATTGGCCCTTTTGAGATATTGAGGCATGTTGGGAAGGTTGCGTATGAGATTGCCTTACCTCCCAGCTTGGCAAGAGTTCATCCGGTATTTCATGTTTCGATGCTCCGGAGGTATCACAGTGACCCGTCTCATGTCTTGGATTTCAGCTCAGTCCATTTGGACAAGGATCTATCATATATTGAGGAGCCGGTAGCTATATTGGATAGGGAGGTCAGGAAGCTCAGGTCGAAGAACATTTCTTCAGTAAAGGTTCAGTGGCGGGGTCAGCCGGCCGAGGAGGCAACCTGGGAGATCGAGCAGGATATGCGCAGCAGTTACCCTCATATTTTCACTACTTCAGGTATGTCTTTATGCTCGTTCGAGGACGAACGAATTTTTAAGTGTAGGAGGATGTGACGACCCGGCCCATCGTCTTAAGAATTAACACACCGATCCCCTATTAACTATTTTCCCCAAGTCTATTTCTGCTAAATTGAATTGCCGGATGTTCGATTTTAAGTTTCGGAGAGTTTTGGGACATTTAGTCCCTAAATGAGAGCTTAGTGTTGGAAAGTTGCCCGTAGTCGGAGCAGTATGAAGACGGCCTTGGAATGGAAATCTGATGGTTTCGTTAGCTTTGTTAGGTGATTTCGGTGTTATGAGCGTGTTCGGAATGTATTTTGGAAGTCCGTAGCTCATTTAGGCTTGAATTTCTGAAATTTGAATTTTTGGAGTTTCCGGTCCGATAGTGAATTTTTGATCCGAGGGTCGGAATGGAATTCCGAAAGTTGCAGTAGTTCCCTCAGTCATTCAGATAAGTTTAGACGTGTTTCGGCGTCGGATGTGAATTTTAGAAATTTTATAAGTTCTTAGGCTTGAATCTATGCATATTTGATGATTTTGATGTTATGATATGTGTTTTTTTAAGGCTCGACCAAGTTTGAATGTAGTATTAGGGTTGGTTGGTAGTTTTGGTTGAGGTCCCGGCGGCCTCGGGTGTGTTTCGGGTGTTCAAACAAAAAAATTTCTGCCTATGAGTCTTTGCTGGGTTTTATGGTTTTTCTTCAGTTGTGTTTTGTTCTTTGCGATCACAAAGGTTCACCTGCGATCGCATAAGGTAAAAGTGAGATGTCTTGCGGTTGTTCTCTGCGATTGCAATAAAAGGTCTACGATCGCAGTGTGTTGGAACCCTCGTCAGCGCGATCGCATGACTAGGACCGCGTTCGCATAGAGTACTCTTGGTTTGGGGGAGTTTCAATATTTGTTCTACGCGGTCGCGTGGCCCCAATCGCGATCGCGTAGCTCTGGGTCCTCAAGGTTCGCGATCGCATACTAATTTCTGCGATCGCATAAAATGATTCCAGGCGCGTGTTTATTTACTCTCCGCGATCGCGACTCCTTGTTTGCGATCGCATATAACAAATACCTGGGCAGTCTTTTAAAGACCCAAATCCGAGAGTTTGGTTCATAATTCTAAAAAGTTGGGCAAGGGCTCAAGAAGTGGCGATTTTCTGTGAGTTTTGAAGAGAAGGATCATAGGTAACCTTTTCTAATCCTAATTCATTTTTAGACCATTAATTTCTGTTGTTTTCTTTAGTTTAATTATCAAAAATGGGATGAACTTCACAGACCGAATTATTGAGTTTTAATTGGGTGTTTGACCTCCGATTTGAGAGATTCTTATATGGTTAGACTCGTGAGTGAATGGGTGTCCGGAAAATATAACTTTTACCCGATTCTGAGTCGTGGGCCTGAGGGGCATTTTGGTCATTTTACATAATTTCGCGCCTTAGCTTGAATTAAACAGTGAAAAATCAGTTGCATGAGATCTTATTTGCGGTATATAATTGAATTGTATAGATTTGGGCCATTTGGAGTCGGATACTTGTGGAAAATGTGTGACTTCAAGTTGATTTTGATCCAGTTCGAGGTAAGTGGCTTGTCTAACCTTGTGTGGGGGACCTCACCCCTTAGGATGTGATATTTGGAAATTGAATGCCTTGTACGTGAGATGACTAGCGCGTACTTGTGCTAATTGTTGAAAATCTAGTTTTTACCTTAAATATTTAGCCTGAGTTTCTTTCTTACCTGTTTTATTTTAATTGCAACTATAGTCTATGTTAGCTTAGAAAATCATGCCTAGTTGCCTGAATTGCCTATCTGCTTAAATTGCCTTAATTGCACTACGTGAAGCATGTTAGATCAGAATTACCTGTTGCCTTGTATTCTATGCACCCTAATTCTGAACGTCTTTTTGTCGTGGCTGCATATTTATTTTGGGATTACGGAATGCTATTCCGGGAGATCCCCCTGCATATTTACTTTGGGACTAGGGAACGTTATTCCGGGAGATCCCCCTACACATTTATTTTGGGACTACGGGACGGTATCCCGGGAGATCCCCCCTGCATAAATACTTTGGGACTACGGAAGGCTATTCCGGGAGATCCCCCTGAACATTTACTTTGGGACTACTGGACGGTATCTCGGGAGATCCCCCTGCACATTTACATTGGGACTACGGGACGGTATCTCGAGGGATCCCCCTGCATATTTACTTTGGGACTACGGGACGGTATTATCCCGGGAGATCCCCCTGCACAGATAATGGTCCTTTGGTTATGCATATGATGGACTATGGGACGGTATCCCGGGAGATCCACTAGACAGTTGAGAAAAGGGCTATAGGACGGTATCCTGGGAGATCCTCATTGTTACCATTGTTACGGAGTTTTTCCTACTCCGTGTTTAATCTGTTCTTGTGTTTTCTTGTTGCCTTGTTTGACCTGACTTACTTCACTGCTGTATTCATTATTACGGTCTATTTTCATATTGTAAATCACTATTATATTGTTTAACCTCAGTAGAGCCCTGACCTTCCTCGTCACTACACGACCGAGGTTAGGCTTGGCACTTTGAGTACCGCTGTGGTGTACTCATGCCCTTTCCTACGCATGTTTTTCATGTGTATCTCCAGGTACCTCCACTCAGGCGCACTATCCCCGAGGTTGAGAGATACACAGAGACTTCGAGGTACATCTGCCGCGTTCGCAGACCAGGAGTCTCTATCTTATTCAAGCTTTCTGTGAAAAGTTTATCTTTTCTTACAATTGTATAGACATTCTGGAGTTAGAGCAGTGTATTATATTTTATTAGCATGTGTTTCCCGTGAGTTTCTGGGTTTTGGGGTAATGTTGTAGACTTCCTTATTATTTTGGGTTGTATATTCCAAGTGGCATTTATATACAGTCTTCCTTTTTGATTGTTCAACTTTCTATTATTTAATTAATTTGCAAGTTATGTTGATATTTCGCATTGCTAGGCTTACCTAGTTATAGAGACTAGGTGCCGTCACAACATGTTCACGGAGCGCAAACTGGGATCCTGACAGAGAGTGCTGAGTGTGAGCATTGACTTAAGAGAGTAGAGTCACGAGTGACTAAGAAGCTTTCCCAAGAGGCTTTATTTGTGAGCGACACTGTGCCCGAGTGGCTGATATTTTTATGAAACTACTGATTTCACTTTTCTTTACACTGAGCCTCTTGATAAATGTTGACTAATGTATTATACAAGTTTAAACGGAAAAAAACAGGAGTTTTGTGAAATCTTTGGTAAATATGGACTCTTGACTTGATCTATTACCTTTAATGGTACTTATTCTTATGAAACTATAAAGTTTAATTTCTCGTCACTGCACTCATGTTTTTAGATACTTTGGTTGCTTACTGAGTTGGCGTACTCACGTTACTCCCTGCACCTTGTGTGCAGATTCAGGTACCGGGGCAGAGCAATATTTGATCTACCCCATTTGGAGCATTGTTCGGAGATTGTTCGGTAGCTGCTCGGCTACAACAAGCTACTCTTTCTCCTTCCTACTCTGTCATTTTTACTTTACTTCCCAGACTTTTTGTTGTAGAGGATTTGTATTAGATTGTGTCACCTCTTAGATGCTCATGATAGTTGACTCCAGATGTTGGGATTGTGTTTAGATGTTCTAATCATTTTTATTATTTTGAAATGCTTAAGAAACAGAATTATCATGAAAAATTCGGATATTTGATGTATTAAATGGGAAATCATTATGTTATTTTTAGTGAATTGGCTAGCCTAGTATCACGATAGGCGCCATCACGACCATTTTAGGTTTGGGGTCGTGACAAGTTGGCATCAGAGCGCTAGGTTACATAGGACTCAATGGTCATGAGCAGGTTTAGTAGAGTCTTGCGGATCGGTACGGAGACGTCTGTACTTATCTTCGAGAGGATGTTGAACCCTAGGAAAAATCTCACATTCTTGAATTCTTATCGTGCGTATCTATTTATTCAACTAAAAGCGTAACTCTTTGGATTCCTTTCATGTATTCGAATGCACACGTGAGTGCTCGGTACCAGCGGTGCATCAGCGGCTTGTAATTTCCATAGGTGAGGTACGAAATGTGACTTTGGCATGTTGATAATGGGCCAGTCTAGAGGACTTGAGGCTGGATTTTATTCTGTGGCTTGAATGCTGAGATTTCGAGTGTGGGAGCCGCGCATTTGGAGACTTATATGTCCGTTTGTGTTCTTATTGATGAGATTTGGTGACTAGATGGCTACGTGGTGAGTGTGATTTGATGGTTAGCTGCGTTCAGATGGTTTGATTGTGACAAAAGGGTTGGCAGGAAATGTGGCAAGATTTATTGAGTGTTTGATTTCTGTCTTGGTTTTGTATATGGCTTCGAGTTGTGTGTATTGGAATACCTCTCATGTTGTTTAGTTGTGGAGTGAAGCGGATCTTTCTGTTGGGTTATGAGTTTCTGGTGATGTCTTTTGGGCTGATCATTGCCCCAGTAGAGTTCATGTATTTGATTAACAATGTATTCCAACAGTAATTTCACTCCTTTGTTATATTATTCATTGATGGCGTCCTGGCGTATACGCGTAGCCAAGGGTAGCATACTCAGTATTTGAGGACAACATTATAAGGATTCAGGGAGGAGAAACTCTATGCAAGGTTCTCCAAGTATGAATTTTGGTTCAGTTCAGTAGCATTCTTGGGACACGTGGTGTCCAATGAGGGTATCCATGTGGTCAGACGTGTATGGGTAGAGCTTCCAGAAGCTCAAGATTTCTTTTACCACCGCTCCAATGTTAGTTCTGGCATCAGCTTCAGGTTCTTATATCGCGTATTGTGATGCATCGTGGGTAGGAGTTGTTGTGTTTAGATGCAGAAGGGTGTAGTGATTGCGTGGTAGTTATGGTCTTCGGGAGTGTATAGAGAGATATCAGTTTGAGGCTAAGCAGGCAGGGATGTCTCCTGCGGGTTGTCCTGGGGTGTGTGATCCTTTTGTTGTTCTGTAGTAAGTTCTCTTCTACCAGTAAATGATATATGTTGTAATTTGAGTTTAGATCGTTTGTGGAAGTTGGCATGACTATTACAATGGTGAATGCGAGATTTGCTAATGACTTGAGTTGTTAGATAGGTTGTGTTATTATAGGCGTTGTGAGTTATTGGTTGTCTTGATCGTTGGCTTTGAGCCAAGTAGGGGAGTCTGTTAATGATAAGTTAATTACACGATTATGTGTTGTATTGGTTTCAGTTCGAGGTATATTGGTAAATCAGTTATGACATGCATATGTGGGGTCTAGAAATGACTCGAGTAATGAAAATTTCTTCGATATAGGTCGTAATGTACTCTATTGGGTAAATGGGTTCTATTGAATGATTGAGTGGTAATTGTAAAAGGTGTAATGTGTGCAGTGTATGAGCTTTCTTGTGGAATTTTTACATTTTCATGCACTCTACATATCAGTATCATGAAAGTGAAGGTAATGGCTTTAGATTCACAGGAAGTCTCTTTAGGTTATGTATTATTGAATGTGGTACTTTTGGGGATATTTGAGAGAGTATTCGGTGGCTTATGAGCCTTAGACGACATGGTTTTATGCTTGGGTTGCGCGTGGTATATCTGGCTTGTGAATTACGGTGTTATGGAAAGAAGAAGTATCAATACGAAAGTAAGTCAGAAGGAACTTGGATAAACAAGACAACTTGGTAGTAGGTCGGATCGACATGGTAAGGAATACGGTTAGATCTTTGGGTGTTCATGAGGTAATGAGTTTTTACATGTGTTTCTTTGCAATGCTCTTGGGTTTTGGTAACCTACGTAGCTTGGTTGAGTTAGAAGGATTGAGTCCTGAAGGTTTGGTGTTGTGCAAATGGGATTCAGATAGTTCCTGATGGTTTCTACCATTGTTAGAGATGCGTATTTTCTACTGGCTAGAGGTGCAGGTGATGTATAGTAATTTTTCTTCTAAATAGGATCAAATGGAAGTTCCTGGCTAGTGGATTACGTAGTTACTTGTGGCTCGGAAGGGATCATGAAGTTCCCATATTTGTCCTAGGATGGCATGGCGTATGCGGTATGTTGAGTAGAGTTGGGATTTGCATATGTGAGGTCACGATTCAGTTCTGGAAGGAAGGTCAAAACAAAATTTCTTAGACAGTATCGGCATTTCCAAACGACTAGGTAGATGATAACACTGTTGGGTGGCTTGATGAGGGTATACATTTCAGAAAGGTAATGTGTGAAGTTAAGGGTACTTCATTGGTACTTCGATGCTCTCTTGTTGGATTCGACTGCTGATATTCAAGGTTGCTTGGTAACACGGAATAATTATAAGGGTATCCCTCATAGAATGATTGAGTATTTGGGATGTTCCATGTATTTGAGCGGTGGAGTTGAGATCAGATATAGTAATATGTGCGCTTCATGGACTTCGAGACTGAGAGTTCTCATAAACAAGTTATTTTGTGATAGTGAACTGTGAAGATGCGAGCAAGCTAGTCAGATGTCAGTATGTACCATGGTTCAGTCATTGTGAACTTTTCTGTGAGTTATCTATCTATTGTGAGTGACCAGAGTTGATTTAGGGTTATTGGTAGGCCAGTATGGGTGTGTGTTTTGCACCGGGTCAGAATTGTTGGCTCCGAATTTCTATTGTTGAGAAATGTACCATTCGATTGTGATTGAGTTTATTCATGCTCTGGAGTGATCTATGAGTTATCCTTCAGTGTTGCGTGGAGTGGTGATTATTGGTTATATGCACACATGGTGCGGTTCTAATCGAGATTTATAGCTAGATTTGAGTAAGGTAAGTATTGATTATTGCGGGATTGGGATGTATTGGTTATGTACTTTTTGATTTGTGTGGCATGGTATCGTCCGGTTTCCCCGTGGTTATGTCAGCGCACTTTTAGTACTTGATGTCGAATTTCACATGGTTGTTGAATTTGAGCAAGGTGACTCGAAGTATTTCATGTGGACCAGCATTTGGATGAGATCGTGCAGTGTAGCAGAGTTATGTAGGGGTATGAGCTTTGGTATTGGATTCGTGTGTTTTGATTTTTACGATGTGTGCCGGGATTTTAGCATGATGTTGTGATGGTAATTCTTAATGGCAGTATAGTCTTCTCGTGTGAATCTTTTATATAATTTGATTACATTGGGATGTTGCTATTGAGTGCACGAGTTGCACAGGTTATGGCTTCGAATTGTATCGATGTGTCATGTCATCAGAGTGGTCGTGTTGGATGAGAAGAGGTCATTGGACCTAGAATGAATATTTTCAGAATTGTTTACAACATAGTTGGAAGGATAAATATCGGGAGTCGGCTTAGAAATCTTCTATACTTCCTGTTTGGGAAGAGGGAGCTTCATATCTGACTGATCGGACGAATGGTTGCTAGTTTTTACGTGTTTCTTTCATCATCGGCAGTATATGAAAGTGTTAGAGCGAGGAATTTCTTGATAAGAGGTTATGTACCGGTATTGGGTTGTTCTGAGCAGCTATTGTGATTGGGAGTTATCGCTGTATACGATCACTGTAGTTGTATTCATTAAGGAGATCAGTATGATCTTCCATTTTTGTTTCAGTTAATAAGAGAATAGAAGGGTTATTCCAAGTTAGGAGAAATCTTAGATTGCGGCAAAATTCTTGACTGTTTGCTCCCAACGATTCCATAAAATAATCTTCATTATATCTTCATTGTGGGTGGGACTCCCTCCTGGAGCCAGTGATAATTCCAGATGTATCAAAAGATGAGGTGGGTTGTATAGAGCCGCAGGCAGTAGGTTGTCATTGAGTGTTGGGATCATAAGTACTTCTTATTACGCCCCGTAGTATTACGTCAATGTTACGCCCCGCAGTATTATATTATATGATGTTACGCTCCGCAGTATTATATTATGATGATGTTATGCCCTGCAATATTACATCGATGTTATGCTCCGCAGTATTATATTACTACGATGTTACACCCTGTAGTATTGTACATTGAATTTGTCATAAGATAATTGACATCAGTTCAAGGACAAAATCAGATAGAGATTTTAAGTATTATGCTATTTCAAACAAGTTCATGAAGGTGAGAGGGTAAAGAAAGTTCCATCGAAGTTTGTCAATTTGGGATAAAATACGGTCCGAGCTATAGTACCCGGTATTTATATACTAGTGCCATACAAGGTACCACATGACCATGATAATGAGGTGTATAAGGTATGCTAAAAATTAGTAGTATTTTAAGTAATTTGAGATAATTATTAATTATGTGAATAATTGGGTAATTATTAATTTTTAAGTGGAAGATTGACTTGTAAATTGAATTTTGTTGGTAATTATTTAAGAGAAGATTTGGATAATGGTTAGGGGGGAAATAATCCACGTGGGATCATGAAGGTGTGCATTACTTACATCCATATCTCATTTTTTGGTGGAAAGATGCTATTAAGAATCCTTTCTAAATTCACAAAGTGAAAAGGCTTATGAATTTGTGAATTTTCAACAAAAATACGGATGAATCTTCAATAAAAGTCATACACAAGATTATGATCAAATTCACAAAGTGAGATAGATTGGCAACGTGATTTTGCTTCAACAAAACTTCATACGAAGTTATACTGCGTAATTGCAAGGAGATTTGCAATACTAAGGGAGTACGGTGCAATCTTTCTCAAGAATATCATACGGATTTTCCCCTACTTCTATTCGTCGTTACGTGTTGTCGCAATTGACGTGTGTTAGAGGAATTTTCAAGAGAACCGATTCAGGTATGTTAAGGTTATCCCTTCTTTCCTTTTGGCATGATCCATACGATACAAACAAAATGAGCAAATGCACAACTTTCATAAATGACTCTATTCATAGAAATACTAGAGGTTCCTATGTTCTTGATTCCCCATATGTTTTATTATTCTATCGTCTGTTCATGGGTCTCAGAAAATATGTAAGTTGACAAAGTTTATTTCATGATATTAATGAGAGACATAATGGTCTTATGACATTCCGAGAGATTTTATTGACGTGCTTCTCATGCATTACATTCATTTATATATGTACATTGACCCATGACCATATGACGTTATATACGCGTATATATATGTATATGAATACAGAAAAAGATTACGGTGTTATATACGCACCACCACCTGATCAACTGGTATACATTGATGATTTTGCCCACAGTGGCCGAGATGATATGATGAGATGCCCTCAGAGGCTTGATGATGTTATATACACATATACATATGCATGGTATGACATTTATATGCATATGCATGACATTTTAAATATTAAATGATTCACAGAGCTATTCAGATTTACATGTCGAGTCTTTTACTCAATGTTTCTCTCATGTATATTAGTTATTGATTTTAATTCCTTACATACTTGGTATATTATTTGAACTGATGTCCCTTTTACCCGGGGACACTGTGTTTCATGCCTGCAGGTCCCGATAGACAGGCCGAGAGTCCTCCAAGTAGGCTATCAGCTCAGCGGAAGGTGTCGGTGTGCTCTATTTTCTCCAGAGTTGCTTATTTGGTCAGTATGATTTGGATGTGTATTAATTAGTACGGTGGGGCCCTATCTCGACCTTTATGATATTGATATACTCTTAGAGGCTTGTAGACATAGTCATGTATGTGAAAAATAGTATGGCCTTGTCGGCCTATGTTCATTGTACGAGTGATCATCTTGGCCTTATAGGCCCGTATGTCACGTGTATAAGTTTCTATGTCAAGTATTCTATCATGTTTATTCTAGTTATCTCATGACAGTCTTTCCGACTCATTTACCTATGATAGTATGACACGAAATATACGTTATGTTGGTACTCGGTTGAGTAAGGTATTGGGTGCCAGTTGCGGCCCATAGGTTTGTGTCGTGACACTTCTCCTCCAAGGAGAATGGGTCATAGCGAATATTCAATGAAATTTTCTCCAGAGCCGGAGGGATGAATATTAAGTACTTATATTTGATGTTTTCTGGCATAGATATCGTCATAAAGTAGTTCAGCATCCGCGATTCAATGAAAGTCTCTAGCATGTCTTCTTTTTCTTCTTCTACATGAGCTTCATAGGGTGGTATCTCTAGTGGTGGGATAATAGGTGGTGATGGTTGTGGTTGCATGTTCATCACTTCCTACTGTGCTTGAGCTGGTGATTGTTATGGTTGGAAGTCCTCCATTTGCATAGGTTGGTGTGCATACCATGGCCAGTAATTGTTTTGTTGGGGTGTACCCCAATAGAGTTGTTGATGTTGAAACTAAGTCTGCCATTGTTGGTATTGGGTGAGGTGTGCTTGGAGTTGGAGAAGGGTGATATATTGTTGGTGAATTAAATTCATTACTTAGTCCTGTTGCACTTGGGTGGTGATTCCCTCTTGCAGGGATAATGTCATCGCGTTCGTACTGTCCAATAGCATGGTAACATGGTTTTGGAGGAGCTAAAGATCAAAGTTGTTGTTACAGCAAGTCCTGGTAACATGTGAGCAGTTGGTTGTTGGAGAAACGGGTAGTAGGTGGGTTGCTACATGTTCCTCACTGGAATTTGTAGTGGATTTGGATGAAGAAGGATTTGTGGTGGTGGTGGCTAGTTGTAGTGTGTTATGTGCACATTGTTTATGTAACGTCTCTATCTGTAGTGGTGTAATTCCTTGGGTATTGGTGGCGATACACTAGGAGAAGTTGTTGTAGAAGTAAAGTGCTGGGAAGCAATTTGGGAGGGATGAAAAATGGTATTGGTGGAATATAACGACCCAGCCGGTTGTTTTGAAGGTATTAGTCGCAATCCCCTATCTAATGTTCCCTCCATTTTCATTTTATGCTTATGTGACTTTCCGGGAGGATTTTTTTTTTGGTTTTGGGGTAAAATGGGATACTTATTCCCTAAAACGGAAGCTTAAGTTCTAGGATTTTGATTGTAGTTGGAATTGTGTGAAGACGACTTCGGAATGGAGTTTCGTCGATTCCATTAGCTCCGTTGGGTATTTTGGACTTAGGAGTGTGTGCGAATTGTGATTTAAAAGTCCGTAGTTGAATTAGGCTTGAAATGGCGAAAGTTGTATTTTTGGGAAGTTTGACCAGGAGTGGACTTTTTGATATCGGGGTTGGATTCCGATAAAGGAAGTTTGAGTAGATTCGTAATGTCAAATGTGATTAAGCTTGAATTGTGATGCGATTCATATTTTAGAGTTGTTTGATGTTAATTAAAGGTTCGACTAAGTTTGTATGATGTTTTAGGAGTGGTTGGTATAATTGGTTGAGGTTTCGGGGGCCTTAAGTTGGGTTTGGATGGTTAACCGATCGATTTTTGGACTTGGAAGATTGCTGAAGAAAAATCTGGTGTCCAGTTCTGGTTTTCTTCTTCGTGTTTCTGAGGGGAGTTCCTCATTCGCGAAGGGGAGCTGGTGATAGATGAGGTTTTCTGCTTCGCGTTCGCGAAGAGGGAGCTGCGTTCGCGAAGGTCTACGCAGTGGTGCATCGCGAATGCGTGAAGGGTATCGCGTTCACGAAGAGGAAGAAGAGGCAACTGGGACCCCAAGCATTGGTCTACGCGTTCACGAAGTAGCGTCTTCGCAAAGAGGTGGGTCAATTAGGCTTCACGTTTGCGAGTGGGTCGTCGCGTCCGCGAAGAAGGTTTTGGCAGCAGACTTACTTGTGCTACGCGAATGCGAGAGGGAGGTCGCATTCGCGAAGAAGAAAAGACCCGGGCAGAGCTTTAAAATTAGATTAAGGCGAAATTTCAAGAGTTTTTCAGAGGAAACATTTGGGTAAGGATCCTTGACTTGTTTTTGATTAATATCCACTGATCCCTTGTTAATTCCATCAATTAATTAAGGTTTTGGGTTGAGAAATTTGGGAAAAAAGTTGGAAAATTCTTAAACCAAATTTTGGGGTTTTGATTGAGGTTTTGGTATCGTGTTTGAGTAATTTTAGTATAGGCGAACTCGTGGTTGAATGGGTGTTCATTTTACCCTATTCCGAGACGTGGGCCCCGGTCAAATTTTGGGGAGATACTCTAATTTCTTGTTAAAGCCTTGATTTCATTCATTAGAATAGTTTCTTATAGTTATATTTATAGTATGTAATTGCTTTTGTCTAGATTTGGGTCATTCGGGGTCGGAAAGTCGAGGAAAAGGCATTCGTATCGACTGAATGAGCTTGGCTTGAGCTAAGTGGCTTGCCTAACCTTGTGTGGGGAAAACCCCCTTAGGATTTGGTAATATTGTGATAATTATGTGATATGTGAGTGACATGTACGCGAGGTGACGAGTGCGTACACGGGCTAATTGTTGAAAATCCGATTTTTACTGCACAGTAACATGTTATGTCTTAAATGAGTCATCCCAGCATGTGTAGTTATCCTATTTAGCCTAATATCATATGTCTACGTGTCGTAAATGCTTATTTGAAATTTGTGCAACATTCTTAGCTAAATTCCTTCTTTTTCCTTGATTTGTATTTATTTCTTAAACTGTAGGATTTCTTGTTGTTAATTGTTGTTTCCATCAGTTTCGAGCTGTGTGTTTACTTTTGGGACTACGAGGCGGTACCTCGAGAGATCCCTGTTGTATATTTACTTTTGGGACTATGAGGCAGTACCTCGGGAGATCCCATGTTGCATATTTACTTTTGGGACTACGAGGTGGTACCTCGGGAGATCCCCACTGCATATTTACTTTTGGGACTATGAGGCGGGCGGTACCTTGGGAGATCCCCTGTTGAGTATTTACTTTTGAGAGTATGAGGCGGTACCTCAGGAGTTCCCCCTGTTGTTTACCCCTATTTGTTGTGTAGTTTCCTCCTTCTGTATTTCTCGTAGTTAAATTCCTAGTCTTTCATTATATTACCATATCTTCTACCTTAATTATTATATCCAGTAGGGCCCTGACCTGACCTCGTCACTACTCTACCGAGGTTACGCTTGGCACTTACTATGTACCTCTTACTAGCCTCGCTATTAGTAGAGAGCACGTGCTGCTGCTACAGAGACTTCAAGGTATATCTTCCAGCGTCCACAGACCTCGGAGTCCCCCTACTTTACTATGTTGTCCTTCCTTATTCCTCTTAGATGTTGATGTATAGAGACAATTAGTACACTTCATTAGAGCTTATGACTCTTGATTATCGGGTCTTTGGGAGTTGTTATACTCGAAGTTGTTGGTTTTACTTGTATATGCCGAGCGACAGTTCTCTCTCTCTCTCTCTCTCTCTCTCTATATATATATATATATATATATATATATATATATATATATATATATATATATATATATATATATATACATACTTGTTGCTGTTAAAGTTTAGTTGTTGTTTCTGTTATTATTTTTAATTGTTCCGAACTGTTAGGCTTACCTAGTCTTAGAGACTAGGTTCCATCATGACATCTTATGAATAGAGTTTTGGGCCGTGACACGGATGGAGTATTTGAAGGAAATGAATAAGGTGTTGGAGTTCGCTGCATGACATGAAGGGAACTTGGCATCATGATTAGGTCTAACTCCTAATACCTTGGTGATATTAACAATGTGGAAGTAATAGGGTTTGCATGACTGACATCAGTGTTATCAAGTTGTGGAGTGTTTGTTGAAATGATGGTAGCTTTAAATGGTGATTTGTGGTGTAGCACTGGAGGAGGTTATAGGTGAATGCTTTGGAAGAAGATGAGGGTGTGTTGGATTTAGAGGTACAATTTTAGAAATGAGATGTTCATCTGTGAGTGGCATGGACTAGGGCGGTCGGTAAGGCGTGTCAGTATCGAAGGAGTTTATACTGCTAGGGGATTCATTTGAAGTAGTAGTATGGTGATGATGATATAGGTAGAATGATGGAAAGTTGGAGTTGACAGTGTGCGACAGTCGTTTAGTAAGTGATTTACGTATTAGTGGATGTAGTGGTGATGTTTGTGTGTGAGATGAATTCAAAAATCGATAGGAGAGGTGTAGTAGTATGTGGTATTTACAGTGGGGTAGTACTAGGTGGCATTGTAGGCGTAAGTAATTGATGTGTAGTGGTGGTAAGGATAACATGTAGTGTAATAGCGTCCTCTAGATGTGTGCACTATGCATGTTTTAACTTTGATGAGCGTTCTTATGAAAGTCGCTATTTTGTGGAGTATTTGGAGGTCATAATACTCTGTAGGTAGTTCTTGTAAACGGATCCGTACCATTGAGTAAGTTGTGTGAACCAAAGCAGGGTTGAATTTTGGTTCCCATTGACACATGGTTAAGTATTGAGATCCAATAAACCAAGGGCCTTATTGTAAAACCTTTGTCAAATTATTAGTGTTGTGGAATTTAATTAGGTAATTCATACCTTAGGTCTATTAATTGAAGATTCTCAGTTGGTTGCCAAAAAGTGTGTAATTTAGCTTTAAGTGTTGTATTTGACATTTTTTTTCCCTAGTAATTTTATGATAATGGATTGATGCTAAGGACGGTACAATCGAGTTTTATCATATGAAGAGATGAGTATGAAATGGGGATGGTGTGAGGGGCTGGTTTTCTCATCATCTAAGGTTAACTTGTTGAGAAAATTTGTTTCAAGTTTAGTGGATGTGGAGGTCGGCGGCAGATATAGAGTATCACGAAAGCCTACCTTATTAAGCGAGTGATATGTGAGTGTTGTAGTAACGTCTTTAGGCTTGTCTGTGCTTCGACTAAGTTGATCAATTTCTTGATCAGTTAGTTTCAATTCCGAGGTTGAATTCATTGGATAGTGTTCGTGATTGGTTGTAGATGGTGGTGATACAATAGAAGTAGAGAGAGAAATGTTACCTCCTTGTTTTCATACTTGTATTAACTAATTTGTATAATGATTTTTAAGTTGAATATATTGACTGACATGATTAAGTTGAATAATTTCTTTGTTTACTATGTTAGCTAGATAAGTTCAATAACTATAATTTTCAAGAACTTATATTTTCTATAACTTTTATTTTATCACTCAAACATAATTTTTAATAGAATATTTATGTAATAGTTTAATAGTTCATACTCATTGAGCTAGTGTTCACTCACAATCGTTTGTCTTTTTTACCCTTTAAAACTAACTTTTACGTTAGATAAAAATGAAACATTAGAAGACAATATATTCTAAGTGAGTTGTCATTAATTAATTTTCTTTATTGGTATTCATTTAACAAATGACAACTCCCTATTCTTATTGTGAAATATTAACTTAATGTAGACATTTTAAAATTGGCATTTGATAACTTGATTTATATGTTCTTCATATACACATATTTTAGTAATTGACGCTAAGCATACGTGCAACACACGTACACTAAAACTAGTATACTCAATTTTGAGACCACCATTAAACTCATACCCGCGTTACACAAAAATTTACAAAATTTATCCACTTCAAACGCACTTCAGAATTCGCATTTGATTGCTTCATAATTCACATATGAAGTTATAAATTGACGGTTCCGGAATCTGATACGAAACTCTTCTATTGCTACTCAATGCAATTTCATAATCGAATTTGAAGTTCTTCTATCTCTCCAATGCAATTTCAGAATCAGAATTTGAAGTTCTTCTATTCCGTCAATGTAACTTCACAGAATGTGATGTTCTCTATCTCTCAAGAGGTCCATCTTATCGATTTTAACAAGGTCACCATCGAACAAGCTTTCTCTAGGTTCAACAACGATAACTTTTGATTTCTCTAAAACAGTCTAAAAGTCCTAACTCAAAGTTTGAATTTTTGTTTTAAGGCAAGGAAGAAAAAGAATAGTAGAAGCAGTAGCAGCAAAGACGCAACGGCAGAAAAGAAAGCTGTATGTGAAGTGACCTAAATATTGCGTATTAATAAAATAAAAATTTAAAAAGTAGGTAAATTCTAAATAGGGGCATACAAATGAGGCCCCATGATTTTTTTTGAGGAATGAATAAAAAGGAAAAAAAATGGATTGGACTCCGCCACATTGGAGTGACAGCCGTCAAGTCAAATTTGGATTGAGCAAACAAAAAAGAAAAATCAAAAAGTCGTGGTAGTAATTTTGGGCGTCCTCCTTTCTCAGCATTCGCTTTCCCTTTCACAGTAGAAAACTCAACCAATTCATACATACAGATTACAGAGAGACCCAGAAAAAGGGGGACAACCACTTTCTCAATGGACGCTGCAGCAGTTGATAGGATCATTGAGAAGCTAATAGAAGTCCGATCATCGAAGCCTGGAAAGTTGGTGCAGCTGTCCGAGTCTGAAATCAAGCAACTGTGTGTTGCCTCTCGTGATATATTCCTCAAACAGCCCAATCTCCTTGAACTTGAAGCACCCATCAAAATTTGCGGTACTAACTATTCCCTTTAACCACTATTTGGAACTGTATGCATTTCTAGGGGAGATATCGTTTAACCCTTGCTCTGTATACATTTTTGTTTCCTTGTAAAGAAAAAAACCATTGGCCCGTTTTACTTTTGTATCAACCGACTGACTGGATACACCTTTCTGTTTGTTTTTGCTTAACTCTAATGAGTTTTTGCTCTATGGTTGCTCGAAGTTTCTCGTTAAGTAGGTTTAGAACTGAGAACCTTGTTCTATAATCCCTTTGATCCTGTTAACTTTAGAGGGAAAAATGAAACTAAAAGGTTGTCAGTCTAGGCAATTCCAGTGTTGTCAAAGACGAAAAGTGTTAGAAAGCGCTCCAAGTCTATGGAGGCTTTAAACAAAAAGTGCAATTAGAGTGTGGGCTATAGTTAAAAAAAGGCGCAACGAAGAATACTAGTATTTTTCTTTTATTTTGTAATTTCTAATGTTTGATGTTTGTGTCGGTATATCCATGACTTACTTCTTAAAATATGCTACATGCTTAGTCTGGTGAAACATGAAGACGCTTGAATCCCGCAGAGTCTAATTTGCCCTAAATATTTTGAGTAAAAGGAGATTCATCAGAGAAATTTCTGGTCAGCTATGCTGTGTTTGAAATGTTGCATGTTTATGTCATTCTAATGCAAAACTACGTATTAAGAAAATATCATACAGATTGCAAAATGTGTTTGCTCTGGCCTAAGGTTAGGACGCCGTCTCTAGAATATTGAGGTTTCAAAGTGATGTTGTAGGAGTTCGAATAAAACTATAATTGTTTACTTTGAAGAAAAACCACCACCTCTGAAGCTGACTTCCTCTAGGGATTTGGTGCCTCTGGTAATCCAAGTGAAGAATAATCTTATAATACGATGAAAAGATCCACTATCTACGTTAAGTATACCTTCAACTGGAGGGTGATCCAATGCCACTGCTATAAGTCCTCGCTGTTTACCTCTGCTCGTTTTGATCAGGAGATTACCTTATTTGGCTACTTCCTTTTTTCATCAGAAGTAGGTTACCATTTTCTAATCAACAGCTCGTCATCTCTTTATCAGTCGCCATTCTGTGTCGTATTCGCTATTTAGACGCTTTAGGAGAACAAAACTATGGCCGTCATCATGGTATCATGCCTATTTTGTTCTTCTCTGTTGCTACACACTTTTTTTTTTTGGTTGGAAGCAGTATACTAGTGTTAACTTGTACTGGTTTCAGTTTTGACTTCATAGACCTCTTTCTATTCAATATTTTTAAGTGACATGTTGAGGTAGCTTTTGTATGTGCAGGGATTACTCCTTCAGTTAGATTAGAGATGTTGCTTAAACTCCATTCATCAAATATGAAGTCATTGGTTAAAGTTGCATTTAACTAGGGGCGTCACTGCTCTATCGAAAAGAAGGGGTGTCTTTGTTGTTTCGAGAAGATGCTGATTTTTTGGTTTATATATTGCATATAACTAATATTAGATTTTCCTGAACCATCCCAATTTTCTCGGTTTTATCTGTTAGGTTCAGTTAATTTGCAGTGCTTATGTTTTAAAAAAGACGCATAAGAATATTTACTAGGATGCCTCATTTGTCATGTAAAATAAGAAAATTTAACTTAAACACGAAAAATTATAAAACTCTCACTACATTTTGCATTACCGATAAAAAAAAAAGTCTTCACTATTAAACCAAGAAAACTAGTAAGTGATTACTTATAAAAAAAAACTAGTAAGTGATATTTATGTTAAAAGTAGAAGACCAGATGAGCAACAATAACTTCTCTCTGCCGTCATCAGAAATGTCATTAGAAAGCTTTGACTTCTGTTAGTTGGCATTAACTTTGGCGTCTGATAGTTATTGAAGCCAGGGATGATACTGGATCACCAATAGAGGTAGATGCCAACTTGGGACCGAGTTGCGATCCTTTTGTTCAGCTGCAGGTTAAGCCATGTAACGGCTTTTGCAGCAGTTTCATTTGATATCATCCTCAGCATGAAGACAAGAGTGAACAGTGACCGTAGTTTCTCGCAAAACCGAATGGGGATGTTGATTGATTCGTGTGCTCTCCAACTCTTGAGGAGTACAGTTCAATTGATACCTTGTCAAAAATCACTAAAGATATCAATTGTTGCACCAGATTCTGGCGAACTGGAACCTAATATGACACCTCAAGTTGGTAATTTTCATCAAGACAGCCAAAGTAATAAAAAGAACAAAAGTTGATACATTCGACAAAATAAATAAGAAAAATAATAGAGCGTAGATGTGGTAATTTAACAGGTTTGACCTGTAATACAGAAAGAAGGTGGAGAAAATGCTCAGACCAGTGGTTGCCTAGATGTCTCCTGTAGGACGAGGATGGGATTTCCTCCCAAGTTCTGTGTCTGAGCGAGCTTATGTATCTCGAGTGCATGGCTCAAATTGGTATTGAGGGTGCTTTGGGTTGTTTTTAATTGTCTCGTGTTGTCTACCGAACTGTGGTTCATCTGGATTGGTTACTTAGGTGGTTCTCTGTATTGTGCCGTTTGTAGTTAACATTTCTCCATAAGAAATGGCTAGTTGATGGTTGTCGACTGACATGAGGCTAAGATTGGCATAGGGCTATGGTATTATTCCCAAGTGGAATTTACACAGGTAAACTGACAGTGTTGAATCTTTATGTCATTTTCGAGCTCTCCTTTTCTCGACCCAGGAAGTTGAGGAAGATGTTCATTGTTGTGCCTTGACTTTTACCAATGTTTTTTTATTGGTAATTTTTTTATACCAATGTTCAATGGATGACCTGCTCGTGTTTAAAGCTTCAAGATGAATCGACTCAGCCTTTACAAGCTAATATATCTACTACAATTTACTAGATTGTTACATAAACTATGATATATCAAGACAAAGGAAAACTAGAATTAGGTGGGTTAATAGAGAGTAACTAAAACAAATTAACTCGTTTTCTTATGGGTACTTTTTTTTTTATGATAAGGTAAAGATTTTGTTAATAAAGGTACCAAGATGGTACAAAGGTCACATCAAGAGCAGCCAAACACCTACATCAGCAGAACTTCAGTTACAAGTTTCCTAACGAATCCAAAAACTCTAAATACTGATCCACGCTCTCAACTAAACATTGTTTCCACCAAAAAAATAATTTTTGCAGACAATTATTTTTAATTCTAGAGATGTGAATCCTCCTATTCTCAAAGCAAGCACTGTTTTTTCCTTCCCAACTGGTCCAGAAGATGCACAAAGGAATGGTCCTCCAAAGTTGCTTCTTATGGTACTACATGCAGTGCATTTATTATGTCTTGTAGTTCTATAAAACCCTGTCTCCATTACTTTTCCATAACTCCAAATTTTTGGTTGCCTCCCTTGCTAGTTGCAAAATTAACACAATATTATCTGCAAATAGCATGCGCCATAGAACCTCGTCCTCTATTTTAAAACAAGTATGAGTTGATGGCAGATTTGGGTGTGAACTCATGTTTATGGGGCATGTCCTGCATCTCCTCCCACTTTTCTTGTGAGTACTCATTTGGGTATATCCTTTATATCATTTATATTCTGAAAGGAATTCATTTCTTCTCAGATATCCACTAAGTTTTCTTGACACGTCGTCATATGCTTTCTCTACATCACTAAAAATTATGTCAGTTGCTTCCTATTAGTATAATTTCCATAATTATTTTTAGTGAGAACGTAGACATAAATCTATTGTGGTTCTTCGTCACCTTTGTAGTGTCCCCAAGTTCATGCTCATCATTCAAGTCTGTCATATAACTCATAATTTTAATACCATAGTAGTTTGTGCGACTTTGAATTTCAATTTTGTTCTTACAAATCAAAAGTAGATACCCTTCCTCCAACCTTTGGGCCTCTTTCCTCTCCTTAATAAACTTTGAATAGTTTGGTTACTGATGTTACTCTAACTAGGGTAAAGACACATTCAAATCTCTATGATACCCTATGGACCATGGGCTTTTTCTCCCTTACATTTTCTCTGCTACTCCTTTACTTAAGCAGACCTATATATATGTATGGCAAAATACATCGACAGCCCCTTAAAGTTATCCATACTTTCACTTAAACACCTTATCTTAAGTTTGTTCCATTTGAACACTTAAACCATGTCTTCACTGTGTCATTTAGACACAAAAGACTGACATGGCAAAGCAAGTATTTCTCACATTTTTCAAGCGCATGAAATGATCCGAAAAACAAACTCCTAATACTTGTCAGAAAAATGATTAACTTTCGCCAGAAAATGAATAACTGTTGCCTAAAAAATGTTCCTCAGCAATTCAAAAGGAACCAGAGATAAAAGTAGGTGCAATGTCCATATTGCTCCCTGTTTCTAGGCCATTAAGCTTCATGACATCAATCAATTCAGTTTCAAATGGATTACAGGTTCAATTTCTTCCCCAAGATCTAACAATACCTACCTTGTGAGTATTCAAAAAACATAGATCTCAATTGACCCGGCAATGGAGGCTTCAATTCCAACCAGCTCAATACTCAACCAAAACACACCAAACTTCACACATAAGTTGACAATGATGTTAAGAGCAAACCTCAATATTTGTTTAACAAAAACATCAACGGATCGAGGGTTTCAAATTTCGATTCCTAGCTTCAAGTTCTTTCAGTTTTTAATGGTAAATCTCCAGATTGAGTCACGATTTTGCCGTCATCACTTTTATCGATGCACCGTCATCACTTTTGGTGAAACGGCAGCGGCATCCACTTTTATCGGGCCAAGCTTCGTCATCACAAGGTGGGATTCGAAAGGCGGCGCGATTCGTAGAGGCTGCCGGAGGGATGACGGCGGAATGTGCGACTGTTTGTTGTTGTTGCCCATATGGGCTCGTGAACCTCCTTTTTGTTGACTTGGTAAAAGTTGCCGGCAGAATTTTGCCGGAAGGCGCTGTGGAGGAAACGTCGACCTCGGCTGACGAAGAAAGGGGTTTGGTGCTGTAAAGAGACAGAGGCCTTTTTTCCAGAAATTTCTTTTTAAATTTGTTAAATCCACGTGTCGCTATCTTATTCGTCACTCGGGCATGTGAATTACACGCATCTTTTGTGTTTGACTGCTTATTAATTTTGTGTCTAAATGACACAGTAAAGACATGGTTCTAGTGTTCAAATGGAACAAACTTAAGATAAAATGTTTAAGTGAAAAGTGTGGACAAGTTTAAGGGGTTGTAGATGTATTTTTGCCTATATATATGTGTGTGTGTGTGTTATTGAATCAGCGGACCAAATGACAATTTTGGTCCACAATTTGCATGGAGAACACCATAACAGTCAATTGCTACGAAAATAACCTACCAAATGCAATATGGTAGTGCAGTTTCTGATATTGTTGTTACCCCACAAATAAAATGGGGTCTATTCTTTAATCAGGATTGATCAGCTTGGTGCTACATATAGCATCTGTGGAGCTTGCAGCAGTTTGAGGACCCATCGATGGTAGCTGCTATAATAAAATAGAGAATGAGTGACTTTGGAATCGGACTGAATTGTCTGGGGCGGGTAAAGAGGCATGACAACACTTGCACAATATCTTACTTGGTCCGACAATGGTGAACTTGTCCCAAAGGAAGAGGGGTTTCTTTTTTGGAGGGGTTTTGGGGGGCGGGGGGGGGGGGGGGGGGGGGGGGGAGAGAAGAAAAAGAGGCCATAGCAATGGGCATGCCTAAGGAGGTGTGTTTTAATACAGTGTTTGAAGACGGAGTTATGATTCAACTATATAAGAAGCCAGTGCGTAAGTATGTGAAAGTGTCTGATGTTAGATATGCAAATTCGTGATTGTTAAATTGACTGAACTACTTGAGCTAGGTAAATCAGATATACTCCAATGTAATGAAGTAATAGAACGAAAAAGTTGTGCCTTTTTAATATATAATGAACCAGATTTAGTTATTTTATACAGTGAAGGGTAAGCTAAGTATTGCCTTTTTCTCACCTAAAGTTTCCTTCTGTGAAAAGTTTCTCCTTACTTATTTACATGTTTTCTTTTCTTGTTTCAGGTGACATTCATGGGCAGTACAGTGACCTGTTGAGGCTTTTTGAATATGGTGGTTTTCCTCCGAAGGCTAACTACTTATTTTTAGGTGATTATGTAGATCGTGGCAGGCAGAGCTTGGAAACAATATGCCTCTTGCTTTCCTACAAGATTAAGTATCCTGAGAACTTTTTTCTGCTTAGAGGAAACCATGAATGTGCTTCAATAAATAGGATATATGGGTTCTATGACGAATGTAAGCGCCGGTTCAACGTGAAACTGTGGAAATCCTTTACAGACTGTTTCAATTGTCTTCCCGTGGCAGCACTTATTGATGAGAAGATACTATGCATGCATGGGGGTCTCTCGCCTGATCTTTCTAGCTTGGATCAGATAAGAAACTTGCCACGTCCAACTGCCATCCCCGATACTGGTTTGCTTTGTGATTTACTTTGGTCAGATCCTGGTAAAGATGTGAAGGGGTGGGGGATGAACGATAGAGGAGTTTCATACACCTTTGGCCCTGATAAAGTTTCTGAGTTTTTGTCAAAGCATGACTTGGACCTTGTCTGTCGTGCCCATCAGGTAAAGGAACCCTGTTTTCTTTGTCCTGCTGTGCTTCTCCTCTGAGGTTATTGATTTTCATCCTTTTTTTTTGCAGGTCGTGGAAGATGGTTATGAATTCTTTGCTGAGAGGCAGCTTGTCACCATTTTTTCAGCGCCCAACTACTGTGGAGAGTTTGACAATGCCGGTGCTATGATGAGTGTTGATGAAAACTTGTTGTGCTCTTTCCAAATTCTTAAGCCAGCAGAGAAGAAAAATAAGAGTATGATGTGATCAAAGATGCTTCCTACTTTTACAGAGGTAACTCTTTTCCCTGTCCTTGTCACAATGGCTGCTGACTTGAATATAAACGCTCTCTTGTTTAGTATTTACTCAATGATGTCTGCACGTTCTAGTGGTGGGGGAGGAGGTACCAGTTAAAATGCTTGTTATAAAATCCATCTGTGCGACATCTGTATTTCAAGAGTTGCCACAATAAATGGCTGATGCTCTGTGCCTTTAACATACTTGGAGTTTTCAGTGATTTTTCTGGGGGAGGAGATCTTTTTCAAACTTGAAAGGATCTAGTTGGATTATAAATATCAAAAGAATAGCCTTTATTTGAAAACATGCTTGATATCTGGTAAGCATCCAATTAACTAAACGTTGGTTTGGTATTCAGCACTAGCCAGAAATGAGTATTACCTGCACGCTTATGGTAAAAAATTAATGGAAGTTTTAAGATTTTAAAGTTCTATAATGTGGATCAGTTGATTAGACAAATTAATTGGGCTGGCATAATGAATTGGTTGATTCAGTTTATATTAGACACTAAATTTCTGTTTCGTTCTAGCTAGCTTCAGTTTATGTATTTTACTTTTAAAACAGGTTTCTGGCTCTATATTTTTTTAGCTGTCGAGTTCTTTCTCCTTTGCTCATTTTGTTCCATTTCCATTATGTTCATTCATTCCTTGTATTCTCTTATCTGTTCCTCTTGTTTTTCTTTTCCTGGCCCGGTTTGTTTTGCCTCAGGTCGACCCTTTCCCCTAGCGCTAACATGTCCTTTTAACTCTTGCAGAGTAATTTGCTGTGAAGCACAGGTCATAATATCGTCTTCCTTCAAAGGTTGTTGAAGAAGCAAATACTACCCCGTGTTTGGTGCTTATTCCAGTTAGTTTGTTACTGTGAACTGGGTATGAGCACCGGCAGGAAGGCATTGTAGAACCTCTATATTTGTTCTGGTACAAAACAGTCTAACATGTACTAAATATATTATTGAGAAATTTATTTGCACTTGGATGGATAGAGGACTCGGCATTTGAGCACGGAAACCAACATCCCTTTTGCCAAACTCCAGTAAGATGGGGACCTGGGGACAATTGAGAGAGCGCGTATTAAGGTGCTGACACACATATTGGGTCTATTACGCTGATGTTTAAGATGCGAAGGAAATGTCTACTCTTTTGGTTGATCAAAATGATTTTAGGCTCAGCTGCTGCTTGGCCTCAGGCAGTTGGAAATTCTAAGCTTGTTGGGTTCGGTTATATGAATCTTCATATCCATTTCATCCCATTTGGATCTGGATTATCGCAGTAATCTGATTTAGCTTTTCTAACATTAGTAGTTCCTTACATATCCCCTAACATATGAATCTCGAACAACCAAGATTTCGCTGTAAAAGTCTGATCCCTCCCAGAATATACTAAAGTGCGTGCAGTTGGCTGACTGGTCATTTGTTGCACACACTATAACAGTGTGGACTTTGGCAATTCTCCTAACCTGGATTGGACCATGGCGGCTAGCCTTGTCCCATCCTTCCCTCATTACAACATTGTGCCATCTAAGCCCAACTCTAGACCACCTTTCGAGGTAGAAGTTCAAACCATCCTAATACCTGTTTCCGTAATGTCATCAAGAATCCAGACTATACGGCACTTATTATGCAATAGATGATCAAATATATGCCTAGTTTAGTTTAAGATAATCTCGTAGGTCAACCGTATATTAGATAGGTTTCGAATTTGTACGCCTGAAAAAGTTGTTAGAGGTTTTCGTTATGATATTCCCTAAGAAGAGTGATTCCATGTGATAATCTTTCGTGCTATCCTATTGGCTTTTCCATGCTAGTTGGTGATGGGGCTATATGCTTTGGAGATTCAGACTTCCCAGTTGGAGAATTTATCCATATTCTCTGGATTAACATCTTTCACTTGTTTCAAAAGGAGCTCAAAAGGGGTAACATAATGGGATTTTTACCTGTGTTACGACCCTGTGTTACTGCCCGGAATTCCTACCGTCGGGACCGTGATAGCGCTAACATTCCACTTGCTAGACAAGCCAACGTTAGAGAATTATTAAGCCAAACCTTAATCAATTCAGTAAATAACAACAAATAAACTAAAATGAGATATAACGATTGCGGAATAATATAAAAGCTTCAACATTTACTACCACTCGGATCTGAAGTCACAATTCACGAACTTCTAGGATTTACTACAAGTAAAAGTCTGAAAGATATACAACTGTTTGAACGAAAGAAACAGTAAAAACAGAAAAGATAGACGGGGATCTCAAGATCTGTGAACGCCGACAGATCTACCTTGAGTCACCGATGAACTGGCCCGAGCTGCTATGCCTCTCGATCAGCTGGGACCAACACCAAAATCTGCACAGGAAGTGTAGAGTGCAGTATCAGTACAACCGATCCCATGTACTGGTAAGTGCCGAGCCTAACCTCGATGAAATAGTGACGAGGCTAAGGCAGGTCACTCACACTACAACCTGTACGCAGTATATATGATAAAGGCAGAAATGGAAATGCACAATAGAATAAAACAGTAAATTGCAAGATATAGCTACAACTTCAGGAAATAAGCCAACAACATTCAGAATTTACCAATCGTTAGGAGCAAAGAGAATACCGTAAAGTTAACATAGCTCAGGGAAACATAAATACATAGGTTGTTGCGGCGCGCAACCCTATCCCACCGTACATCTCATATTCCTTCCTTATTTCCTTACAATGAAATAAAGAACAATGAATATATATAAAGGTATTGCAGCGCGCAACCCGATCCCACCATATCATAATCATAGTTCACCCTTATACCACCACAACAATCCACCCTTATTACACCTGTTGCTGCGTGCAACCTGTTCCCACCGTACTGTATAGTTCACCCTTATTCCACCTCAACATATCACTGTTATTTCACCTGTTGCGGCGTGCAACCCGATCCCACCATATCAATATCAAATACTTAATATGCACCAATGAATTCACAATTTAAATCACGGAAACCCTTCGCAATACTTAAACATCAAACCGACACAAATAGGAAACTTGTACAGTATGAAAACTCACATAAATGATACTACAAAGCGAGACCAACTCAGAATTTACAACAAAAAGGTACGGATAAATCAACTTAAGCAAATAGTAGAAGATCATAAAATTATGGAAAGAACTAATATCACGAACAAGAAGAATAATGACTTACAAGTAGTAATTAGGCATGGATCACAGATAGAGCATGTAACATTTAAGACAGAGAAAGAGATAGTATAAGAGAAACGGAAAAACAGGGAAGCCGGATAATTTGGCGGTGCATAAGCACTCGTCACCTCACATATACGACGATCACATAAAAATTCACATAGCAAGTAGTCCGAAGGTTCCCAATTCCCTCAAGTCAATGTTAGATACAACACTTACCTCACTCCAAAGACCACTCACTGCTCAATCACAATCTTGCCTCTCAAACAAGCCTCCGGACTAATAAAATCTAGCAAATTACCAACCAAACGATTCAAATTAAGCCTTACGAACTACCCACGATTGCAAGAATTCAATTTAGGTCATTTTTTAAAAAGTCAACACCCGGACCCGCTTGGTCCAACCTTGAAATTGGTACCAAAATCCTATTACCCATTCATCCCCGAGCCCGGATATGTAATTTATTTTTGAATTCGACCTCAATTTGAGGTCTAAATCCCCAATTTACCAAATTTCTGGTTTCTACCCAAAAACCCCCAATTCCACCATGAAAACCTTAGACTTTAGGTTGAAAACTTGTGAAATGTAGTGAAAGATTGAAAGAAAATAGGTTAGAATCACTTACCAACGATTTGGGGAAGAAGGAGTCTTGGAAAAATTTCCTCTAAGGTTTTAGGTTTTGAAAATTTGAAGAAAGAACCAAAAATCCCGTCTAAGTCCTATTTGTTCAGCTGCAGATGTCGCATTTGCGACCTGGGGTTCGAAAATGCTAGCCCCACAAATGTGAAGCATTCATCGCAAATGCGAGAAATATCACACCTCTGCATTCTTCACAAATGTGAACTCAGGCTTGATCGCAAATGCAAAGAGTCCCCCTCCCAGCTCTCATCGCAAATGCGAGACATTGTTCGCAAATGCGAACTCTGGCCTCCCCAGCTACTCTTCACAAATACGATGAGTAGATCGCAAATGCGAACCCAATAGTGGTCGCAAATGCGATGATTGATCTCGCAATTGCGAGACCTGAGGCCTGCAACAAAAACTGAAGCACACTAGCAACGTTCTAAGTCCAAGTTCACTCTATAGCATATCCGAAACTCACCCGAGCCCTCGGGGCTCCAAACAAAACATGCACACAAGTCCTAAAACATCATACAAACTTGTTCGCTCGTTCAAAACACCAAAATAACATCTAGAACTACGAATTGAATACCAAACCAAATGAAATTTTCAAGAAAGCTTTGAAACTTCTATTTTCAGAACCATATGTCCGAATCACGTCATACGAACTCCGTTTTTCACCAAATTTCACAGACAAGTCATAAATATGGTATTGGACCTATACCGGGTTCCGAAACTAAAATATGGACCTATTATCTAAAAAGTCAAACTTTGGTCAAATATTTCAAATTCATTAAGCCTTTAACTTTCAAATTTCGACAAAGTCCAATATCTCGGGCTAGGGACTTCCGAATTCGATTCCGGGCATACGCCCAACTCTCAAATCACGGTACGGACCCACCGGGACCGTCAAAACACGAATTCGGGCCCGTTTACTAAAAATGTTGACCGAAGTCAACCCAATGAAGTTTTTAGGAAAAAATTCATATTTTTCTCAGTTTTTCACATAAAAGCTTTCTAGAAAGACGCCCAGACTGCGCATACAAATCGAGGAAGGATAAAATAAAAATTTTAAGGCTTCGGATCACAGAACTAGGTTTTAAATCATAAGATGACCTATCGGGTCATCACATTCTCCACCTCTAAAGCAACCGTTCGTCCTCGAACGGACATAGAAAAGTAACTAAACTGGTGAAAAGGTGGGTATATATACTTCGCATGTGTCACGACTCCAAATCTAAACCAATCGTGATGGCGCCTATCGTGGGACTAGGCTAGCCAAATCCACACTCAAATCATTTTAATCTTTCATTTATATCATTACTAAACTGATAACCAATAAAGGTTTTGTTTAAACATTTTAAAAACAGATAAAGCTACACCGAATATTAAATACAATCCCAAGATCCCGGAGGCACTGGTCATGTGCATCTACAGAAAATATACAACTCTGGAAAAATAAACCCTATAATAGTAAGCAGGAGAGAGCAGGGCTGTGGACGCGTGCAGCTACCTCGCAAAAATCTTCTAGAAATATCTGGAACAGATACACAACTCACTCTACCCTAGCACCTGGATCTGCACACAAGGTGCAGGGAGTAATGTGAGTACGCTAACTCAGTGGTAATGAAAATAAATCAGATTTGAGCAGTAAGAAATACATAAAGTCAAATCATCATTTCACAATATGCACATTCTTTCTTTCCAACAGTGTATACGTTAAATCATCACGCTTAAAAACCGATTTTTGGTAAAAATCATTTGGGAATATACTTGAAAACAGTTTCAACATAATTTTCAAGAAGTTTAGTGTAAAAATGATAAAAATCATAAAAAGAAAAGTGAAAGTGGTAAAATCATAAGTAGCCCCTCGGGCAAAACATGTATCAGAAACTGCCCCTCGAGCGTAACATCACTTAGAAATAAGCCCCTCGGTCATACCTCACAGTCACTCATAATCAACCTCTTGGGTAACCTCACAGTCACTCATAATCAGCCCCTCGGGCAACCTCACGTCACGCTCCCAATCACTCGTCACTCGGCACTCGGCCCTCGCACTCAGTAGGTACCTGTGTTCACTGGGGGTATGTACAGACTCTGGAGTGGCTCCTTCACCCCAAGTGCTAATATCAAGCCACCTAGTGGCATATCATATCCTCACAATCAGGACCTCGACCTCACTCAGTCAGAAACTCTCAAAAAGCCACTCGGGCTCTCAGTAAAATGGGGTACTCGACCCAAAACATCATTTTATATCTCAAAATAGTGTAAATAAGGTTGGGTTTCGAAGTCAGTTAAACATAATATGACTGAGTGAAAATCATAAGTCAACATAGTGAGGAAATAGCAGTAAAAGCCTCCAAGAGTCTAAAACAAGTCGGCACAAGGCCCCAAACATGGCTTACAGCCCAAATATAACAATAGTCTTTAAACACGATTTAACATATGATTTAAAAGTAAATACGCAACTCAATAGTTTCCACTGGAAGGACCAAGTCCAAATCCACAATCAGTGCACGCCACACACTCGTCATCCGTCATGTGCGCCACTCCGAAAATAGTGAGAAAATATGAATTCCGGGGTTTCATACCCTCAGGACAAGGTTTACAGTCATTACTCACCTCAAACCGGCCCAAATACTAATCCGTGATGCTCTTGCCTCTCGAATCGGCTCCCGATTGCTCCGAATCTAACCAAAACCATATTAATATCATCAATATACGCTAAAGGAACAAAGCCCACTAAAAAATTATCAAATTTACCAAAATTCCCGAAATTGGCCAAACCCAGCCCCCGGGCCAATGTCTCGAAATTCTATAAAAATTGCATCACAAGAATCCTCATCCTTTCCCGAGTTTATACATACTAAGAACATCAAAATCGGACCACAATAGCCCCTTCAATTACTCAATAAAAGTCCCAATTTCTCATGCCCTAACTTCCCCAAATTTTGGGTTTAAATCCAACTAATTTCAAGTTTAATTACTAAGAAAACAACATAGAATCGAGTGATGAAGTAAAAAATCTTACCTCCAAATTTTCCCCTTTGAATCCCTCTTTGAATCTCTCTCAAGAGCTCCAATTTCATCCAACAATGGTGAGAAGTGGGCTCAAACTCGCGGATGTGGCTTTTTAAAGCACACTGCCCAGGCCCCTCGTTTAACCCTACGCGATCATCCACGCGATCGTGAATCTTTTCCTTCCCAACTCATGTGATCGGGGCCCTTCCCAAGCGACCGCATAGCACAAATCCTTCCACTCCTCAACAGCTCACTCTCCTCTACGCGAACACGACCTTGGCCACGCGTTCGCGTAGCACAACATCACAGCCACACGCAATCACGATCTGACCTCTGCGATCGCATATAGAAAATTTCACCCCTGTCCAACTTAGATTACGTGATCGCGGACCCTTCTACGCGATCGCGAAGAACAAAAATGCCTGCAACAGAAACCAGCAAAACTGCTATCTCCCAAATCAGAAAATTGATCTGTTAACCACCCGAAACTCACCCGAGGCCTTCGGGACCTTAACCAAATATACCAACACATACCATAACCTTATTCAAACTTAGTCGAGCCCTTGAAACACACAAAAAATGCCAAAACACCCAAAATCACATCGGATTCAAGCCTATGAACTTTGAGATTTCTAAATTTCGCCAATGATGCCGAAACCAACCAAAACACGTCCGAATGACCTGAAAATTTGCACACACGTCCAAAATGAGACTACGAACTTGCTCAAAGTTATGGAATTCCATTACGACCCCGATATCTAATTTTCCACTGTCAACCGGAAATCGCCAAAAACTCAATTTCGCCAATTCAAGCCTAATTCTACTCCGGACCTCAAAACCACATTCCAAACACACTCCTAAGTCCCAAATCAGCTAACGAAGCTATCCAAACCATAAAATCTACATTCCGAGGTCGTTTACGAATAAGTCAACTTCTGGTTGACTTTTCCAACTATTGAACCAAGTTAAGTGACTAAGTGTCTCATTTCTCTCCAAAAATTGCTCCGAACCCGAGCCAACCAATCTAACACAACATTATGAAGTTGAACCACATATAATGAAGCAGAAACGGGGAAACGAGGCTATTACTCTCGGAACAACCGGCCAGGTAACATCATGTCCAACTCGGACTCCCAAGTAGCTTCCTCAACGGGCTGACCTCTCCACTGCACTCGGACTGAATGATAACTCTTCGACCCCAACTGACGAACCTGCTGGGCTAGAATAACCACCGGCTCCTCCTCATAAGTTAAATCCTTGTCCAACTGGATGGAGCTAAAATCTAATACATGGGACGGATCACCGTGATACTTTCGGAGTATGGACACGTGGAACACCGGATGAACTGCTGATAACCCCGGTGGCAACGCAAACCTGTAAGCCACCTCTCCCACTCTCTCCAGAATCTCAAAAGGCCCGATATACCTAGGGCTCAACTTTCCCTTCTTTCCAAACCTCATGACACCCTTCATGGGTGATACTCGGAGCAACACTCTCTCCCCGACCATGAATGCAACATCACAAACTCAGCGGTCGGCATAACTCTTCTGCCTAGACTGAGATGTGCGAAGTCGATCTTGAATAATCATGACCTTATCCAAGGAATCCTGTACTAAGTTTGTACCCAACAACCGAGCATTCCCCGACTCGAACCACCCAATTGGAGACCGGCATCGCCTACCGTATAATGCCTCATAGGGAGCCATCTGAATGCTCGACTGGTAGTTGTTGTTGTAGGCGAACTCTGCAATGGGCAAGAACTGATTTCACGATCCTCCGAAGTCTATAACACATGCGCGGAGCATATCCTCCAATATCTGAATAATGCGCTCGGATTGTCCGTTTGTCTGAGGATGAAACGCTGTGCTCAACTCAACCCGCGTGCCCAACTCACGCTGTACTGCCCACCAGAAGTGCGAGGTGAACTGTGTACCTTAATTAGAGATGATAGACACGGGAACCCCATGAAGACGGACGATCTCGCGGATGTAAATCTCTACCAAGCACTCCGAAGAATAGGTAACTTCCACAGGAATGAAATGCTCTGACTTGTCAGCCTGTCCACAATGACGCACACGACATCAAACTTCCTCTGAGTCCGTGGGAGTCTAACAACGAAATTCATAATGATACGCTCCCACTTCTACTCAGGAATCTCCATCTTCTGAAGCAAACCACCGGCTCTCTAATGCTCATACTTTACTTACTGACAATTTAGACACCGAGCTACATAAGCAACTATATCCTTTTTCATCATCCTCCACAAATAATGCTGCCACAGGTCCTGATACATCTTGGCGGTACCCGGATAAATGAAATACGGGGAACTATGGTCCTCTTCAAGAATCAACTCACAAAGTCCATCCACATTAGGCACACAAACACGACCATGCATTCTCAAGACTCCAACATCTCCAACAGTAACCTGCTTGGCATCACCGTGCCGTAATGTGTCCCTAAGGACCAATAAATGAGGGTCGTCATACTACCGATCTCTGATACGCTCAAATAAGGAAGGTACAAGCTAGAACACAGCTGGTGTCACGCCCCAACCTTGGGGAGCGCGACCAGTGCTCTACCAAGTAAACCTGGTCGAGCAAGCCTACTAAATCTTTCCTACCTGACTCATTCATAATCTAAAAGAGAATGCATCACCATTTGTTAAATAGAGGATAGATCAGTTTTACAAATATACAGACGATTACTAGTTCATTCTTCCTCACATTCATTATGCCATAACTAAGTTTCCAAAAGTACATGCGGTTTACAATTTAGTGGAAAAGAGTTTCAAAATACAACTTGATCTGATGACCACCGCAACACCCATACAGGACCTACATAAACGTCTATGGAGCCTGTAAATATACATAAGACAAACATGACAATGCCGGTAATAAGGCCCCGACTATACCTCAGAATGTGGTAACTTATACAAAAGAAGGACAACATATACTACACATGACCCCGGAAAGAAACAGGGCTCACCAAGACTGCTGTGAGGAGAAAGAGAGAGAGGACACCACTATCGGCAATCGGCGTTATCTGCGAAGGAACCATCTACATCTATTCAAAGATGTAGCGACCCCGGCAAAAGGGACGTTAGTACTCTCGAATAGTACTAGTATGTAAGGCAAACACCAATCTTAGTAGAATGAACAATGAAATAAAGGGAAGGCAATCATAATAATCAGATAGTTCTTCACATAAATACAAAGAACACTAAGTAAGGATCACACAGTTTCCAATTCAGTTACATAGTTTCCAATTCAGTCCTTCCATCCTTTTAGGTTAATAATCCTTAGTGCCAAGTGCCACAACTCACAATGCCATCATGTTTTTACACGGAGTCCGGTCTCGTCCCGACCGGCTAAGCCATCCCAAGTGAGACGTATCCAAATTCATAATAATCAATGACCCAGTATAAATGCCACTATGTGTCCAACATGGCGTCCGATCTCGGCCCGATCGGCTAAGCCATCTCACTTGGGACATATACACTTTCAGTTGTTCATACAGTTCACAGTTCCTTCCCATCTTTTATTACATAGTTCTTGGCACTTGGACATATTTTACAATTCAAGTCTTTTTACCTTCTTATTCGTTCAAATTACATTTTCCTTCATATCGAAAAGCACCATCACATAGGGCATTACACACATAAGGGATGGAGCTCGGGGAATCATAATCACATTCTTAAATAGCATGTTGACATGGTAAACTTTCAGAACAATCATGAAACATGAAGCTTTCAACTCAACATATTAAGACATTCAACTCAAGTACGACCTGGTCAGGAATTTACATCAAATAATCGGACATCAGGAGCTCGATTATAAGAAGAAGAGAGTAGCCATACATACCTTAATTGAGTTTTCTTTAGAGGTTTTAGGCGATCCCATTTTTAGCAACTTCAATCTATTCTAACAATATCGCAAAATTGAACACAAAATTAGGAGAATAGTTGTAATTCTATCTTATTAGGGCATTTTTCCAATCACTAGGTGTGCATTACTGTTCGTAGGACTTTTATTAATAATTCTACCGTTCTTCCACCCATTCTTAGTTTACGAACTGCCCTCCCATTCTAGGAATACATGCATGCAAGAAACTTACCTCCCCCACACCACATTTACTTCACCAATTATTCCCCTTTTCACTAGACCTTTGAATTTGGAGGGTAGGGTATAGGTTCTTACCTTCAATCTATTCTTCAATCTTATGGCCTTCCTAAAAATCTTCAAGCATTTAGTATGAATGATGAATACTAGTGGATGGATGATATCTCTCTTTCTACGAACCCCTTTTCCTCACTCTATAATATCAGAAAATGGCTGATGTGGGATATGTGTTTTTATCGAAATAGGGTTGGGTCTAAAAATAAGAAAAATGGGTGCCCCGTCACAGGTATGCGGTCGCATATGCGACCACATAATGGATATGCGGTCCGCAAAGTGACCGCAAAAATAGCCTCTGAGAAGATGAATTTTCTGATTAAGTATGCGACAACTATGCGTTCCGCATACTTGTTCTGTGGTCACATAATGCACCGCAGAACTCCCTTTCACGGAAACCCAAGAGAGGTTATGCAGCCAATGTGCGACCCGCATATTGATTATGAGATCGCATAATCGACCGCAAAACTAGTCTCAATTTGGCCAGATTTTTCTGCTTCACTCCGTGGCCATTATGCGGGCCGCATAGTGGTTATGCAGCCGCATAATGGGCCACAAAAATGCGTAAATCTGAGAAAAAATTTCTTCTCGGTCCACAGGGTACTGTTCAATCCAAAAAATCTGAACAACGGCGATCTTTTGGTGGAGTTATACCACATGCCATTACGAAACCCCATTTGGGTTAAGAATTTATGGGTCCTTACGTCCTACCCCACTTAGAATCATTCATCCTCGAATAAGGATCAAGGTTCATTAGGTTCAGTTATACCACATGCCATTAGCCCCAAATGTGTACCTAACTCTCGGATTTTCTGAAAATTTCACCAGAGTTTCCTTTGCAATGAGGCCTATCTACCTGCCAAAGAGCCCCCGAAACAGCTCTTAACAAGATATACATGATCAAACAACACAACAGGACATAAAACAACACCAACCGAGGCCTCATAAAGGATATATAATTAGAAAGGAGTGTCTTTACATTGCCGAACAAATGATACAAAAATTTAGGGGAACAACTTCATAGAACTATTACATGGATATACAAACAAATGAGGGTACTTCTTTTTCATTTCACTCTCGGCTTCCCAAGTAGCTCCTTCGACTTGCTGGTTTCGCCATAATACCTTCACGGAAGCAATTACTTTGTTTCTCAATTTTTTGATCTGTCTATCAAGGATAGAAACCAGAACCTCTTCATATGACAATTCTTCACTAACCTCGATGGTCTCAACTGGAAAAATAGCAGACGAATCCCCAATTACCTTCTTCAATATGGACACATGGAATACCGGGTGTACTAATGACATCTCGGGTGGTAGCTCAAGCTGGTACGCCACCTAACCTATCCTTTGAATGATTCTATAAGGCCCGACATACCTCGGACTTAATTTCCCTTTCTTTCCGAACCGCATGATCCCCTTCATGGGAGATACATTCAAGAACACCCAATCATCTTCTTTGAACTCCAAGTCTCTGCGACGAACGTCCGAATAGGATTTTTGGCGACTCTAAGCAGTCTTTAACCGCTCTTTTATGATCTTAACCTTTTCCATAGCCTGATGCACAAGGTCTTGTCTTATTAGTTCAGCCTCTCCAACCTCGAACCACCCAATAATCTACACCTTCTACCATACAAGAGCTCAAACGGCGCCATCTGAATACTAGCATGGAAGATGTTGTTATAAGCAAATTCTATGAGCGACAAATGGTCATCCCAGCTACCTTTGAATTCAAGCACACAAGCACGCAACATGTCTTCAAGCGTCTGAATATTCTGCTCTGCTTGCTCGTCAGTCTGAGGATGGAAAGTTGTGCTAAGATTTACCTGCGTACCCAAACCTTGCTGAAATTTCTTCCAGAAATTAGCTGTGAACTGGGCCCCCTGAACAGAGATGATGGAAGCCGGAGTGTTGTGAAGCCTGACTATCTCCTTGATGTATAATTGAGCATACTGTTCCATAGTATCGGTGGATTTAACTGGCAAGAAGTGATCTGATTTCGTGAGTCGATCCATGATCAACCAAATTGAGTCGAACTTACACGGAGTGCGCGGAAACCCTACCATAAAATCCATGTTGATCATTTCCCATTTCCACATTTGAATTTCTACACTCTGAGCTAACCCACCGGGCCTTTGATGCTCAGCCTTCACTTGTTGACAGTTTGAACATTTTGCCACAAAGTCCGCCACACCCCTCTTCATGTCATTCCACTAGTAAACTTCCTTGAGGTCATGATACATTTTCGTAGAACCTGGGTGCACATAATATTAGAAGTATGAGCTTCTGCTACGATTCTTTCCCGAAGACCATCCACGTTTGGAACACATAGCTACATTTGTATCGTAATGTTCCGTCATCCATGCCAAGAGTAAAAGTCGTAGTCTTATGTTTATGAATCCCTCCCTTCATCTGTACCAACACTTTTCTCCTTGACTTATGCTACAAGTGACGATTCTACCCTATACCGCACAATCACCCCCCCTTCATTAGAGTCCACAAAACGAACTCCTAAACTGGCCAACTGGTGGACCTCCTGGGCCAAGGGCCTTTGACATTCCTCTAAGTGAGCCAAACTACCCATAGATTTCCGATTAAGAGCATTCTCCACCACGTTATCTTTCCATGGATGATATAAAATGTCGATGTCATAATCTTTGAGCAATTCATGCCACCTTCTCTGCCTCAAGTTCAATTCTTTCTGTTTGAAAATGTATTGAAGGCTCTTGTGGTCCGTGAATACATCTACATGGACCCCATACAAATGATGACGCCAAAATTTTAATGCAAAAACCACCGCCGCAAGCTTTAAGTCGTGAGTTGGATAGTTCTTTTCATGATTCTTAAGTGGTCTTGAAGCATAAGCACCTTACCATGTTGCATCAATACACACCCAAGACTGATCCTTGAAGCATCGCAATACACCACAAACCCCTTTGTACCCTCCGGTGGGGTCAATATCGGTGCCGAAGTCAATCTTGATTTCAATTCCTGGAAGATCCTTTCACAAGCATCGGACCACTGGAAATTAATCGTCTTCTGCATCAATTTTGTCAATGGAGAGGCAAGAGTGGAGAATCCCTCCACGAACCTCCTAATACCGGCCACACCCAAGAAACTGTGAATCTCTGTTGGCGTAGTAGGTCTTGGCCAATCCTTCACCGCTGCAATCTTTTTGAGGGTCAATCTTAATTCCTTCTCGGGAGACGACAAGACCCAGGAATGTAACAGACTCAAACCAAAACTCGCATTTCGAGAACTTTGGATACAATCGGTGTTGATGAAGAGCCTGCAGAACTGCCCTGAGGTAGTCGGCGTGATCCTCTCAACTTCGTGAATATACAAGGATGTCGTCAATGAATACTATTACAAAGGATTCAAGGAACGACTTGAAGACTCGATTCATAAGATCCACGAAAGCTAACTTGGCACTACGAAACCCCGAGTTTTTGGTTAAGAATTTTACTAGTCCTTACAGCTGGGCTCTAAAATGTCCAACCTCACAAACTGGTTGGCCTAAGTCTGAACATCTAATGCAAGCGGCCTCTCACTGACTGGAATGAATGAAAGGTTGCACATACTCGCTGCCTTTCTACTCCCGTGACCTTAGCTATGCCAGGATTTTCGAGGTTTGAGTGGAGATGTTCTTCTGAGTATGTGCCTAGCAAGGTGATTTCCTACCTGAAGGCTCAGCGTATGGTTGAAAAGGGGTGTTTATATTATTTGTCTTTTGTGAGGGATGTCAGTGGTGAGACTCCCGCTATTGATTCGGTTCCTGTGGTCCGTGATTTTCCGAACGTGTTTCCTACAGACCTGCTAGGCATGCCACCTGACAGGGACATTTATTTTGGTATTGACCTAGTGCCAGGGTCAACCTATCTCTATTCCACCTTATCGTATGGCACCAGCGGAGTTGAAGGAATTAAAGGAGAAGCTTCAGAAACTCCTAGATAAGGGGTTCATTCGGCCTAGTATGTCACCTTGGGGTGCTCCGGTGTTGTTTGTGAAGAAGAAGGATGGTTCTATGCGTATGTGTATTGATTATCGGCAGCTGAACAAGGTTACGGTGAAGAACCGATATTCCTTGCCTCGTATAGATGACTTTTTTGATCAATTGCAGGATGCCGGGGTATTTTCCAAGGTTGAGTTGCATTCTGGCTATCATTAGTTGAAGATTCGGGGGCCCAACATCCCGAAGACTACCTTCAGGACTAGGTATGGTCATTATGAGTTTCTGGTTGTCATTCGGGCTGACCAATGCCCCAGCAGCCTTTATGTATTTGATGCATAGTGTGTTCCGGACTTATTTTGAATCCTTCATCATCGTGTTTATTGACGATATCTTGGTGTATTCCCGATCTCGGGAGGATCATGAGCAACATTTGAGAGTTGTGCTTCAGACCTTAAGGGAGAAGAAGTTGTATGCAAAATTTTCGAAGTGTTAGTTCTGGCTTGATTCAGTAGCGTTCTTGGGGAACATGGTGTCCAGTGAGCATATTCAGGTTGATTCTAAGAAGATAGAGGCGGTGCAGAGCTGGCCTAGACCGTCATCAGCTATCGAGATTCGTAGTTTTCTTGGTTTGGCATGGTACTAGCGTCGTTTTGTAGATGGATTTTCATCTTTTGCAATTACTATGACCAGGCTGACCCAGAAGGGTGCTCAGTTCAGGTGGACTGAGGAGTGTGAGGAGAGCTTTCAGAAGCTCAAGTCAGCTTTGACTACAACTCCGGTGTTGGTTTTGCCTACGGGTTCAGGTTCTTATACAATTTACTATGTCGCCTCGAGAGTTGGCCTTGAAGCGATTTTGATGCAGGAAGGTAGGGTGATTGCCTATGCGTCCAGACAGTTTAAGGTGCATGAGAAGAATTATCCAGTGCACGATCTTGAGCTAACAGCTATTGTCCACGCCTTGAAGAGTTGGCGTCATTATTTGTATGGAGTGCATTATGAGATTTTCACTGATCACCGTAGTTTGCAGCATCTGCTTAAGCAAAAAGATTTGAATTTGCGTCAGAGGAGACGGTTGGAGCTCCTCAAGGATTATGACCTCACCATTCTATATCATCCGGGGAAGGCCAATGTAGTGGCCGATGCCCTGAGTCGCAGAGCAATGTAGTGGCCGATGCCCTGAGTTTGGGGAGTCTATCCTACCTTCCAGTAGAAAAGAAACCTTTAACACTTGATGTTTAGGCTTTAGCGGGTCAGTTTGTGAGACTGGATCTATCAGAGTCCCCGCGGGTATTGGCTTGTGTAGCCTCCAGGTATTCTCTTTATGATCATATTAGAGCATGCCAATATGATGATCCACACTTGCTCGTTCTTCAGGACAGGGTCTGTTGCGGTGATGTCAGGGATGTGGTTATTGGTAATGATGGGGTCATGAGGATACATGACCAGATTTGCGTGCCCAATGTGGATGGATTTCGAGATTTGATTCTAGCTGAGGCCCATAGTTTGTCGTGTTCCATCCATCCGTGTGCCGCAAAGATGTATCAGGATCTGAGACAGCATTATTGGTGGAGGCGGATGAAGAGGGATATTGTTGAGTTCGTGGATCGGTGTCTCAACTGTTAGTAGGTCAAGTATGAGCACCAGAGACCGGGTGAATTTCTTCAGAGATTAGATATTCTGGAGTGGAAGTAGGAGCGGATCACCATGGACTTTGCTTCTTTTGGTCTTTTGTACCTCGGATTTTTGTTGTAGCAAGTCACTATGTTGTACATTGTATTTTCAGAGTTTTAGATGCTCATTACAGTTGACTCCATGTTTTGGGGAAGTGTGTATTTGTTTCATCTCATTCTGCTATTTTAAATCTGCTAATTGTGGGAAATTATGATATATATATATATATTGATAGTCTGAAACGGTTGGCTAGCCTAGTTCCATGGTAGGCTCCATCACAGCCGGCTTAGGATTTGGGGTCGTGACAAGTTGGTATCAGAGCGATAGGTTACGTAGGACTCAATGGTCATGAGCAGGTTTAGTAGAGTCTTGCGGATCAGTACGGAGACGTCTGTACTTATCTTCGAGAGGCTACAGAACCATTAGGAACAATCTAATTTTCTTGAATTCTGTCGTGCCATTTGATTGGTTCTGGAAATATAAACTTCTGTTGTTTCATACTCTCACAGATGGTGAGGACTCGCACCACCGATCAGGGAGATCAGCTACCAGCTAGACCAACCAGGGGTCGAGGCCACGGTAGAGGCCGTGGTAGAGGTAGGGGGCCATCCCGTGTGGTAGCCAGGCCAGTATCAGTTGATCCCCCTACTATTCAGGATCAAGTTCCCGCCGCAGATGCTCCAGCGGCACAGGCTCAGGCACCAGTAGTGCCTATTGTTATTCCGGGTCTTCAAGAGACCTTGGATCAGATCTTGACGATGTGTACCACCTTTTCTTAGGCAGTTGACACTACTTCTCAGGCCGGGGAAGGCAGTCAGACTCCAGTTACCCGGACACCTGAGAAGGCTACTCAGGGCCAGCAAACACCGGGGACGGTTCCATCCCAGACGGTTGCTCCAGTGCAGGACTTCGTGGTCCCAACTATCCCAAATGATGAGCAACGTAGGCTGGAGAGGTCTAGTAGACTTCAGCCTCCGACATTCAGTGGTGCTGAGGGCGAGGATGCCCAGGGTTTTCTGGATAAGTGTCAGAGGATGCTGCATACTGCTAGGATTTTGGGGACTAGTGGGATCTCATTTGCTACTTTTCAGTTTTGTGGTGCTGCTTTCACTTGGTGGGAGTCTTTTGAGAGGCGTTGGGCTGTTGGTTCAACACCCTTTACCTAGCAGCAGTTCTCCACTATCTTCTTGGAGAAGCATGTACCCCTGTCTCATAGGGAGGAGTAGAGTAGGCTTTTTGAGCAGCTGCGTCAGGGAGAGCTATCAGTGATGCAATATGAGATGCGGTTTTCGGATTTGGCTCGTCATGCCACCGAGTTGGTCCCTACTGATAGGGGGAGGATTAGGAGGTTTGTGGATGGCCTCACTTATCATCTCCGTCTTTTCATGACCCAGGAGAGAGTATCAGATGCTACATTCGAGCAGGTTGTGTATATTGCTCGAGATATTGAGTCGGTTCGCCGCCAGGAGCAGGTAGAGAGGGAGGCCAAGAGGCATCGTGGATCAGGTGGTTCTAGTGGTGCTCCTTTAGGGGGCAGTTTCAGCATGGTAGAGGCCGTTCATTCAGGCCTCCCCGGTCAGGCCGCCCAGCCCAGACCATTCTTCATTCGATGCCCTTCTAGCCCAGAGTGCAGCTCGAGCACCATTAGTTCAGGGTTCTTCTATGCATGGTTCTCCTAGTGGCCATTCTGGTGCCAGGGGTTCATTTCAGTCATAGTCTCCAGCTCCAGGGAGTTGTTATGAGTGTGGAGAGTTCGGGCATATGAGGAGGTAGTGTACTCATCTTCTTGGAGGTCCATCTAAGCTGAGGAGCCAGCCTTCGACTTCAGCTCTAGTTACTTCACCACCCACCCAGGCAGCAAGGGGTGGTAGTTAGTCAGCTAGAGGCCGCCCTAGAGGGGGAGGTCGAGCATGTGGAGGTCAGGATCGTATGTATGCCTTTCCAACCAGAATAGATGTTATGGCCTTCGATGTAGTGATCGCATGTATTGTCTCAGTCTGTTGCCGAGATGCTTTGGCTTTTATTTGACCCTGGTTCTACATATTCCTATGTTTCTTCATATTTTTCCCATTTTCTGGATATGCCCCGTGAGTCTTTAGTTACATCTGTTCATGTGTCGACTCCGGTGGGCGATACTTTTGTTGTGGACCGCATGTATCGATCATGTGTGATATCAGTTGGGGGTATGGAGACCCGAGTAGACCTACTATTACTCAGCATGGTCGATTTTGATGTGATATTGGGCATGGACTGGTTATCTTCGTGTCATGCCGTTCTTGATTGTCACGCTAAGACCGTGACCTTAGCTATGCCCAGATGTCCGAGGGTTGAGTGGAGAGGTTCTTCTGGTTATGTGCCTAGCAGGGTGATTTCCTACCTAAAGGCTCACCGTATGGTTGAGAAGGGGTGTTTATCGTATCTTGCTTTTGTGAGGGATGTCAGTGGTGAGACTCCCGCTATTGATTCGGTTCCTGTGGTCCGTGACTTTCCGAACGTGTTTCCTGTAGACCTGCCAGGTATGCCGCCTGACAGGAACATTGATTTTGGTATTGACCTGGTGCCAGGAACTCAGCCGATTTCTGTTCCACCTTATTGTATGGCACCAGCGGAGCTAAAGGAATTAAAGGAGAAGCTTCAGGAACTCCTAGATAAGGGGTTCATTAGGCCTAGTGTGTCACCTTGGGGTGCACCAGTGTTGTTTGTAAAGAAGAAGGATGGTTCTACGCGTATGTGTATTGATTGTCGACAGCTGAACAGAGTTACAGTGAAAAACCGGTATCCCTTACCTCGTATATATGACTTGTTTGATCAGTTGTCGGGTTCCAGGGTATTTTCTAAGTTTGACTTGCATTTCGGCTATCATTAGTTGAAGATTCGGGGGCCATACACCCCGAAGACTGCTTTCAGGACTAGATATGGTCATTATGAGTTTCTGGTTATGTCAATCGGGCTGACCAATACCCCAACAACCTTTATGCACAGTGTATTCTGGCCGTATCTGGATTCTTTCGTCATCGTGTTTATTGACGATATCTTGGTATATTCCCGATCTCGGGAGGATCATGAGCAACATTTGAGAGTTGTGCCTCAGACATTGAGAGAGAAGAGATTGTATGCAAAAAATTTTGAAGTATGAGTTCTGCCTTGATTCAGTAGCATTCTTGGGGCACGTGGTGTCCAGTGAGGGTATTCAGGTTGATCTGAAGAAGGTAGAGGTGGTGTAGAGTTGGCCTAGACCGTCATCGGCTACTATGATTCGCAGTTTCCTGGGTTTGGCAGGGTACTATCGCCATTTCGTTGAGGGATTTTCATCTATTGAAACACCTATGACCAGACTGACCTAGAAGGGTACTCAGTTCAGGTGGACTAAGGAGTGTGAGGGAACTTTCAGAAGCTCAAGTCATCTTTGACTACAGCTCCGGTATTGATTTTGCCTACGGGTTCAGGTTCTTATACAGTTTACTGTGATGCCTCGAGAGTTGGCCTTGGAGCGATTTTGATGTAAGATAGTAGGGTGATTGCCTACGCGTCCAGACAGTTGAAGGTGCACGAGAAGATTTATCCAGTGCACGATCTTGAGCTAACAGCTATTGTCCACACCTTGAAGATTTGGCGCCATTATTTATACGGAGTGCATTGTGAGATTTTCACTGATCACCGTAGTTTGCAGCATCTGCTTAAGCAGAAGGATTTGAATTTTCGTCAGAGGAGGTGGTTGGAGCTTCTCAAGGATTATGACCTCACTATCTTATATCATCTGGGAAGGCCAATGTAGTGGCCGATGCCCTGAGTCGCAGAGTGGAGAGTTTGGGGAGTTTAGCGTACCTTCCAGTAGTAGAGCGATCTTTAGCACTTGATGTTTAGGCTTTAGCAGGTCAGTTGGTAAGATTTGATCTATCAGAGCCTCCGCGGGTATTGGCTTCGGTAGCCTCCAGGTCTTTTCTTTATGATCAGATTAGAGCACGCCAGTATGATGATCCACACTTGCTTATTCTTCAGGACAGGGTCCGTCACAGTGATGCCAGGGATGTGGTTATTGATGATGATGGGTTCATGAGGATGCCTGGCCGAATTTACATGCCCAATGTGGATGAGATTCGAGATTTGATTCTAGCTGAGGCGTATAGTTCGCGGTATTCCATCCATCCGGGTGCCGTAAAGATGTATCAGGATCTGAGACAACATTATTGGTGGAGGCGGATGAAGAGAGATATTGTTGAGTTTGTGGCTCAGTGTCTCAACTGTCAGCAGGTCAAGTATGAGCACCAGAGACCAGGTGGATTTCTTCAGAGATTTGATATTCCGGAGTGGAAGTGGGAGAAAATCACCATAGACTTCGTAGTTGGACTCCCACAGACTTCGAGGAGGTTTGATGCTATATGTGTTATTGTGGATCGGCTCACCAAGTCCGCGCACTTCATTCCTATTGGTACTACTTATTCTTCGGAGCGGTTAGCTGAGATTTATATTAGGGAGATTGTGCGATTGCATGGGGTTCCAGTTTCTATCATTTCCGATAGAGGTACTCAGTTCACATCTTAGTTCTGGAGAGACGTACAGAGAGAGTTGCGTACACAGGTCGAGTTGAGCACAACGTTTCATCCTCAGACCGACGGGCAGTCGGAGCGTACTATTCAGATTTTGGAGGATATGTTGCATGCATGTGTAATTGATTTTGGGGGTTTATGGGACTAGTTTCTTCCACTCTCAGAGTTTGCATATAATAATAGTTATCAGTCGAGTACCCAGATGGCTCCGTATGAAGCTTATATGGTAGGAGGTGTAGATCTCCGGTTGGTTGGTTTGAGCTGGGCAAGGCTAGGCTATTGGGTAACTTGGTTCAGGATGCGTTAGGTAAGGTGAAATTAATTCAGGAGCGGCTTCGCACGGCGTAGTCTAGGCAGACGAGTTATGCGGACCGGAAGGTCCGAGATGTGTATTTCATGGTTGGGGAGAAGGTAATACTGAAGGTGTCACCTATGAAGGGTGTTATGAGATTCGGGAAGAAGGGAAAGTTGAGTCCCCGATTTATTAGGCCTTTTGAGATGCTTCCGAGGGTTTGGGAGGAGGCTTATAGACTTGCCATGCCTCCCAGCTTATCGAGTATTCATCCGGTGTTCCATGTTTCGATGCTCCGGAAGTATGTTGGTGACCCGTCTCATGTTTTGGACTTCAACACGGTTCAGCTCGAGGGTGATATGTCATATGAGGTAGAGCCAGTGGCTATTTTGGGTCATCAGGTCAGAAAGTGGAGGTCTAAGGATATAGCTTCAGTGAAGGTTCAGTGGAGAAGACAGCCGGTGGAGGATGACACCTGGGAGACCAAGCGGGAGATGTGGGACAGATATCCTCATTTATTCGAGACTTTAGGTATGTTTCTAGACCCGTTCAAGGTTGAACGTTTCTTTAAGAGGGGGAGGATATAACGACCCGATCGGTCGTTTCGTGAGATTAGCCCCATTTCCCCATTTCTGCTTTATCATATATTCTTTAGCCTGTTTATGTTGTGTTGGGTCGGTTTTTTTGGATTCGGAGTGGTCGTGGTGAGAACAGAGGCACTTAGCCTCTTAAAGCATCTTAATAGTTGAAAAGTCAAACTGGGAGTTGACTTATTGGTAAACGATCTCAGAATGCGGATTTTATGGCTCAGATAGCTTCGTCAGGTGATTTGAGACTTAGGAGTGTGTTCGGAATGAAGTTTCGATGTGCGGTGTATAATTATGCTTGAATTGGCGAAGGTTAGTTTTTGAAAATTTCTGGTCGATAGTGGAAAATAGCCTATAGGGGTCAGAATTGAATTCCGACAGTTGGAGCAGGTTCATAATGTCATTTTAGATATGTGTGCAAATTTTCAGATCAATCGGATGTGTTTTGGTTGGTTTCGGCATCATTGGCGAAATTTAGAAGTTTTAAAGTTCATAGGTTTGAATTTGATGTAATTTTGGTGCTTTTGTGTTGTTTTTGGTGGTTCGAAGGCTCGAATAAGTTTGAATGATTCTATGGGGTGTGTTGGTATGTTTGGTTGGGGCCTCGAGGGGCTCGGGATTGATTTCGGATGGTTAGCGGGGGTTTGGACTTAGGATATTTGCAGCAAATAGCTGCTGGTGTGAATCTTTTGGTGTGGCCGCACCTGCGGATGGGGAGCCGCAGGTGCAAAGGACCTTGAGCGTGTGCAAAAAGAGTCTGAGCAGGAGTAATCCGCAGGTGCGAAGCATGGGCCGCACCTGCGAAGCTGCATGTGCGAAAAAAGGGATCACATGTGCGGAAAAGGGATCGCAGGTGCGAGAATTGGACTGTTAATGGGATTTCGTAGGTGCGCACCTGGGACCGCAGGTGTGAGTAATTATCCGCAGGTGCGGATTAACTGGGCATAACAGTATAAAAAGTGCCTCCACGAATATTTTGTCATTTCTTCCATTGTTGCATGCGGGTTAAGCTTGTTTGAGGGCAAATTGAAGGGGGAATTTGAAGGTCTTTAATGGAGGTAAGTTCCCGGATTATAAAACTCGTTTCTATGCTATTTTGTACGGATTAGGATTGTCATTTGAAGAATTCAAGTTGAATAAGGTTGGGAAAAATGAGGAGGAAATTTGGAAATTCTTTTGGTGATTTGAGTGAGCAATTATGTTCCGATTGTGGAGTTTTTGGTATGTATAGGATCGTGGGAGGATGAGGATTCTAGTGATGTAAATTTTATTGAATTCCGAGACGTGGGCCCAGGGCTCGAATTTGGCTGAATTTCGAGAATTGTGTTAAAATTTATATTTTTCGATTGGGTTTTGTTCCGTTAGCATGTATTGATGATGTTAATATGATTTTGGTTAAATTCGGAGCATTTGGGAGCCAATTCGAGGGGCAAGCGCATTGCGGAGTAGCTTTTGGGCTGTTTTGAGGTAAGTAACGATTGTAACTCTAAACTTGAGGGTATGACACCCCGGTATTAGATCTTGTTTTGGTAAATGAGGTGACGCACATGATAGGTGACGAGCGTGGGGGCATGCACAGATACAAATTGTGACTTGGTCCGTCCCGTAGCGACTATTAAGCCGCGTATTCGATTTGAAACCTCACGACATCCTGTCTTTCATAAGTTTATACTTGTTTATGGGCTGTGAGCCATGTTTGGGGCCTTGTGCCGATCTATTTAGACCCTCAGGGGTATTTTCCATGTTTGGGGCTTTGTGCCAACCTGTTTGGACCCTCAGGGGTACTTTTACACTATTTTACCACTATCCTGTTGGAACAATTGTGAACTCAGTCATGTTTCCTACTTGTTATTTTCACTGTTATCACACTGCTTTGAAAACTCTGAAAAGTATTATGGGCTGAGTCCCGTAAATTGAGATAAATTACCGAAGTGGCTTGTGAGGGTGACTGAGTCTGGCCGAGAGCTGAGTATGTCAGGATAGCTATTGATCGGGCTGCACGCTATAGTAGTATATATGTGTTAGGCCGAGCGTCGAGTATGTGAGGATAGTTATGGGATGGGTTGCACACCGCAACAGTATATATGTTATATATTATATGTGGGTGGGGCTGCACGCCGCGTCAATACAGATTATATATATATGGATTGGGCTGCACGCCGCAACAATATATGTTATATATGGATCGGGCTGCACGCTGCAGCAGATATAGCGCTTGGGCTGAAGGAGCCCCTCCAGGAGTCTATACACCCCAGTGAGCGCAGTCGACTATTACATGGATCGGGCTGCACGCCGCAACAGTATATGTCATAGCTATGGATCGAGTTGTATATATATATATATATATATATATGTAGTGGAGCAGGCTGCCCGACGCAGTAGTTGTCTGTGTTCATGGTACTTGTTGAGTACGAGTGTTAAGTGAGAGCATGAGATACTGATAGTGGAGTCATGAGTGACTGAGAGGGTTACCTGAGAGGCTTTATTGTGAGTGATATTGTGCCTGAGGGGCTTATATGTTATTGAAATGCTGTTTTCACTCTTCTTTACATCGAGCCTCTGAGTATAAATGTTGGGTAAATGTTTTTATACGAGATTTTTAATTGGAAACCGGAGTTTTATGAAATATTTGGAACTGTAGATTCCTGACTTGATTTACACATTTCCACTATCATTCATTATATGGTTTTACATGATTTAATTGCTCGTCACTACACTCAAGATTTTAGGTACATTGATTACTTACTGAGTTGGCGTAGTCACATTACTCCCTACACCTCTGTGTGCAGATCCAGGTACCAGACCATCTCACTAGTTGATCTTTGGACGAGCTTGGAGTTGTTCGAGGATTGAGGTAGCTGCTCAGTGTCCCCAGCTCACCTCCTTTCCTTCCCTCAGATCATAGATTCTTTTGGTCTTTGTACCTTAGAATTTTGTTGTAGCAAGTCACTATGTTGTACATTGTATTTTCAGTCTTAGATGCTCATGACAGTTGACTCCAGGTTTTGGGGAAGTGTGTATTTGTTTCATCTCATTCTGCTATTTTAAATCTGCTAATTGTGGGAAATTGTGATATATATATATATTGATAGTCTGAAACTTTGGCTAGTCTAGTTCCATGATAGGCGCCATCACGGCCGACTTAGGATTTGGGGTCGTGACAGCTGAATATTGCTTTTGGCCAGGCATGCGAAAGGATGTCGAGAAAGTGTGCTTTCAATGTCTTGAATGTACACAACCCAAATCAAAAGTGTTACCACATGGTCTTTATACTCCTTTACCTGTCCCTACTTCTCTTTGGATTGATATTTCTATGGATTTTGTGTTAGGACTTCCAAGAACTAAGTATGGTAAGGATAGTATACTTGTGGTGGTAGATAGATTTTCAAAAATGGCTCGTTTTGTTCCATGCTTGAAGACTAATGATACATTACACGTGGCTGATTTATTTGTGAAGGAAGTGGTTAAATTACCTGGCATACCTAAAACCATCATTAGTGATAGGGATGCTAAATTTTTAAGTCACTTTTGAAGAGTTCTTTGGGCAAAGGTTGGAACTAAATTACTGTTTTCTACATCTTGTCACCCACAAATTGATGGACAAACTGAAGTGTTAATAGGACCTTAGGGAATATGTTGAGAGTTGTGTTAAGGAAAATTAACTTCTTGGGAAGAACATTTTCCCATGGTAGAGTTTGCCTATAACAGAACTATCCACTCTTCTGCTGGTAAGTCTCCTTTTGAAGTTGTTTATGGATTTAATCCTCTCACGCCCCTTGATTTGTTTCCTTTACCTACTAATGACATTGTTAATCTTGATGGTAGGAATAAGGCTGAAATGATAAAGAAGATTCATGAACATACAAGGCTTGCAATTGAACGGAAGAATGAACAAACTACCTTTCGAATAAATAAGGGGCGAAAATCTATTATTTTTAAGCCTGGAGATTTAGTTTGGGTACATTTTAGGAAGGAAAGGTTTCCTGCCAAATGAAGATCCTAGTTAAATCCAATAGGACATAGGCCATTTGAAGTCCTTGAATGGATTGGAGAACAATGCTTATAAACTTGACCTTCCTAGTGAATATCAAGTTATTGCTACCTTCAATGTTTCTGATCTTTCCTTGTTTGATGCAGGCTCGAATTCGAGGAAGAATTCTCTTCAAGAAGAGGGGAATGATAGCATCCATGTCAGCTCAACATTATTAAAGGAGAAGGATGAAGCCCTGGAAGCTCCAAGAAGGCCCATGACAAGGTCTCAAACAAAGAAATTTGAAGACAAGCTTAATGGACTTCAATTGGCAATTAAAAAGTGTCTTATGATAGAAGAAGAGCTCCATCACAAGCAGGATCTTTGGGCCAAGTCTTCCAACTATTTAGAGGCCCAAATTAAAGTCCAAGAGGAGATGGAATTAGGCCCAAATATGCCCTCAAAAGGAGGAATTTTCAGCAGCCCAAATAAGCCCAAAAATAGTTTCTAGAATATATATTTAATAATTGTCTTAATCTATGTTGGCTTGCATTGGTCTATGTGTATGTTGACTACATTGGTCTTAGTGTGGGTAGTCTTCCATGCTTCTAAGGAATATAATTCTCATTTATTGAAGTCTTGACTAGTTCCTTCTTTACTACTATATAAAGGGGTGCTTGTCTTTCATTGTAGGGAAGAATATTGAAGATTAATATTAATATTGTGAGTTCTTTTGAACCTTTGTGAACTTTACTTTGAGATTTATCTTGCAACCCTAACTAGTGCATAGCTTAAGGTAGTAAGATAATTTTCTTTCTTGTGATATCCTTGGTTTCTTTTGATATTCTTCGAAGACAACTAGTTTCTTTTACTAGTTGTTGCCGTAAGTTATTGAAACTAGAAGTCAAGATCCGAATCTAGTTCTTGATTAGCTTATCTCTACTGAAGGCAATTGGTTTCATAACCAACTTGTTGTCATTAGGATCTTGTCAAAATCTAGATTAACATAATCTTGGGGTTCTTGGATCTTTCCTTGAATTTCCATATATCTAGTTTATTTTTCTTAGTTTCTCAATTCCATTGCATTTCTTTACTGCTTCGGCATTTTTTCAACTTATTTTATTTAAGTTCTTGGATCTACCAACCTTTGTATTATCATAAAGGAAGCAAACTGAAAGAGGGTACGAGGTACCCAACTGATGAAGATTATCATTATTTACCATTCAGGAAGAGAGATATAAGCATTGTGAGTTACCTTCAACAGTAACAGAGGTATGCACAATTGGCCACACCGATATAAGTTATGCTCTATGGGAGCTAACAAATATGGTTTAAGAGAAGGACGTGATATCACGATCCGACTGGAGTTAGAGTGACCCAAAATGCTGGATGAATTGTTTGTGTTAGATGACATTTCCGAAGGATATTGCAAATGTGTTAATAGATCTCCTCGTGAGACACCCAGATGGTGCACTCTAAAATAGTACATCTAGATATGAGTACTACAAAGATAGGAACTGGAAACCTTGAAGGGATAAATACTACCTTAGTGTGGCTCGTCCCTAGTAGAGCAAGAACGTTAAGCAACCCGAAGAGCTACTGGATGGAGAAAAGGGGAGCTAAAAGCAAAATAATGTCTTGTTCGAGTTTTCAGAATAAAGTGATAGACATAAATGTTAGCAGGAAATAAGAAAAGAGTTAATGAAGCATTATGAGTAAGATATGATACATGCATGACAACGGTAGATAAAAAAATGACAATATTAGAACGTCTATAGTCAAGGGAAGGAAATGACGAGAGGTGACATGTCAAGCCCCAAAACCGAGGAACGAGATCGACGCCCAACCGGATGATCNGATACGGACCACGATTACTAGTAACCACAATTACTGCCCAAAATACATATATGTACAATCCACATCATGTCTACGGAGCCTCTAAGAGTACTAAGAATTTACACAATACTTGCTGGCAACAAGGCCCCTGCTATACCTTAGAAGACATAACATATACAAAATAAATGATATAGACTACACACGGCCCCGAGAGGAAATGGGGCTCACTGGATCTGCTGAAGGAACGGAAGGGAGGCACCACTATCGGCGGTCTGAGCTACCTGCTGTGGAACCACCTACATCCAATAAAATATGTAGCACCCCCGGGAAAAGGGATGTTAGTAACTTTGAATATTACT